>JAODAL010049809.1:0-27887 GCA_025379985.1 Phyllomedusa bahiana | reverse complement strand
AACACGTCTGGGATCCCATTGTTTCCCGCCAAACCATGCTATTTTATGAGTCGAGAATCATGTTCTGGCTCGATGGGGGAAAAAAAAATTGGAAAAGCTTCCGTCTACTCCGTTGAATTAAGCTCACGTAAGCAGCCCAGGCAGCAGTAGGATTCTGGCCGCATCCCTGGCTCCTGCAGCTTTCCTGTGGACGTCACGTATGCTGTTTGCGTATATGTACTGTGTACAACCAGGTCAAATAAGGTTACTATACTGTGCCAGTAACTGAACCCCAATACCAAGAAATAAGCGGCCTTTTTCACATTTTTTTTTAGGGATTCCAGAATAACTTCTTACCCAGCTTTACCAGTCTCCTGAATGGCAGCGCTGGCTATTTATGTAGCACGGTTCTATCACTGACCACTTGGCATTCAGGAGCACGGTTGTATCACTGACCACTTGGCATTCAGGAGCACGGTTGTATCACTGACCACTTGGCATTCAGGGGTCTGGGAAAGCTGGGTGATAACCACTGTTGGAGCTTTAATGGCAGCCATATTGACTGTCTGGATGGATATCTGCAGTAATAACTTATTACCGTACATCAGCTGTCACAGAACTACAACTCTCAGTATTCAGCTGTCTGAGTATGCTAGAAAATGTAGTTTTGCAGCTGCAGGAAAGCTGTAGGTTGAAGGCCAATATATATATACATTTTTTACAGACAAACTAAAGTGTCAAACCCCCTTGCAATGACGGCAGGGCCATCTTTTGCAGGTATATAGAGCGGGCAACTGCCCAGGACACCGCTCACTTTAGGAGGTGGGCATACTGATGCCGATTGCCTGTTGACTTTATAAGTTGGGTGGTCAGCATCTAACTTTGTATGGATATTTTATAACAGCTGAACAGTCCAGAGCTGCAGACCGGAGGGAGGTGAGAGATGGCTTTTGCCGGGGCTCTCCAAGAAAAAGACGAGGATGGATTATTATCGTTCCCGTCTTCTTGGTCATTGTATAAACAAATAGACAGTTAGTTTATTGCCATCCCTGCCTTCTCTTCCTGCTTCTCAGCCCAGCATTCATGTGGCCACTGATGCTTGGTAAGTACAGACCAAGGTTAGCTATGCAATCAGTGCTGGGGACTGTATTTCTTCTGTAATTGGAGCTCATATATCAGCCCCAGATACAAGGGAAATCAGCGAAAAAAAATTATGTAAAAAATAGCCTTTTTTTTAACCTTATGGGGGTACAATATATAAAGTAATATAAAAAAACACAAAAACATTAATAAACAAAATGACAGCCCAAATCACGACATTTAGTCCCGTAGAATAACTACTGGTAAAGAGGGATAGAGGACCTGCGAGGGCTTACAATCTACAAGGAAGGAGGAAAGAGACAGAAGGTTAGGGGCAGTTTTTAGGGGCAGACATGTTTTAGGGGGTGTAGTGGCAGTGGGGTTTTTGTAGGTTATAGGCGGTCCTGAAGAGATGGGTTTTCAGGTTCGTTTTGAAGCTAAAGTGGAGGAGAGTCTGATGTGTTGGGGCAGTGAGTTCCAGAGGGTGACTGAAGCACGGCAGAAGTCTTGGAGACTGTTATGTAAAGAGCTGATAAGAGGAAAGCAGAGAAGAAGGTCCTGTGAGGAACGGAGATTGCGTGAGGGGAGGTATCTAGAGATTAAGGCAGAGATGTATGGAGGGGAGAGGTCATGGAGAGCCTTGTAGGTCATGGTTAGTAACTTGAACGGGATTCGCTGGGCAATGAATGGCCAGTGTAGGGATTGGCCGAGGGGAGAGTCAAAAGAGTAGCGAGGAGAGAGGTGGATCAGACGGGCAGCAGAGTTGAGGATGGTTTGAAGGGGAGCAAGAGTGCTAGACGGGAGGCCACAGAGAAGGATGTTGCAGTAGTCTTGGTTGGAGATGACAAGGGAATGGACTAGCATTTTTATAGTGTCGAAGTTAAAAATTGGGCAGATTTGCAAGATCTTTCTTAGGTGAAGGCGGCAGGCAGATGTAAGGGCTTGGATGTGTGGCTTGAAGGAAAGAATGGAGTCACAGGTTATCCCAAGGCACTTGTGGACCGGTTAGAGTGTGGAGCCATTGACTGTTATAGAGAGATCAGGTGGAGGGATAGAGTGGGACGGTGGAAAGGTGATAAATTCAGTTTTCTTCACATTTAGTTTTAGGAGACTGGAGAAAAAGAATGTCCGTGACGGAAAAGTGACACAAATACAAAACTTAATAAATAATGAATTAGATTAAATAAATAAATAAATAAATAAATAAAAAATTTTGAAAAACAGACTTTACATTTTTTTTTACCATTTTCCCTGATATTATGAGAAACATTTAATGGAAAAATGGCATAAAAATAAAGCCTTACATATCACGAAATAAAGTGAAACAACTAGTAGAATAACCGACTGCTAGAAAGTGTTATAGCGTTGAAATCCCGTTTATACTAAAGTGCCTGGTCAGGAAGGAAGGTTAAGGGAGGGCCTGATCAGTAACTGGTTAAAAGGGGTTTCTCACAGCAAAAATTAGCTTTTCAACACAAAGGGACAGTTAAATGACGTTTTCTAAATACATTGGTCAATAGATTTTATTTTAGTTATGAGATAAGAGACATTTTATGTGCAGACAGGTTTCTATAGTTCCCTGGCCATAACTCTGTTATCTGATTAGAGTAGGAAGTAAAGTCACCATAAACAAACTAATTATCTCTAACAAGATTACAGATAAGCCATTGTTTTCAGTCCTCACAGCACATGTACATTGTGTTTACTGAAAAGATCTCTTGCACTTGTTGGCTACTTACAGAGATGCTGCATTTGCTAATCTCTGCGATAAAACCACTCACAGCCTGAGTAAACAGTGAGTGTAAAACTGCTTGTTACTCAGTGAAACAGCCTAGTGAGAAAACCCCTTTAATGGTGATGGGATGCAGCACAACAAGTTAATGTGGGGGGATTTTTTTCCCCACCTCCAAGTACAGTTTAGCTTAGAAACTACCCTGAAGGCCTGTTCCCAGACTGAATCCGAAGATGTATGATTACACTCCCTGCTGCAGATCCTGCCATTTTTCATATATGGGGTGTGTCAGAGACCCCTAGTCATCCAAAGGTGGGGGGGTTGATCTGTTTGTCATAAGAGGTCTGTGCTGCATGTTCTTGGGTTTACATTGGGTCTATTTGAATATACAATGCATTAGGTGTATCAGGGGTATCACTATACACTATGCAGAGCTAGCAGTCATACCTGTCTTAACAGCTCTCTGGCACATAGTAGGTGGGAGATCTATACAGATTTTACATTGGAGCCCAGGAACCTCAGCTTCATCTCTGAATGACGGCAACTCTTGGCCTGCAGTTATGTTATGTCATGTATATGGCCCATTTTACAGATTACAGGCCGGCCATATGTCACGTAATGTCTCAAATTAATTAATTTTTTTTTTTTTTTATTTTTTTTTTTTGCAGGCTTTATGATGGAAATGGTTTCCTGGGATGGAGGCGTTTCTAGGACTGTGCAATTTCTTGTGCCTCAGGTACATATATAAAAAAAAAAATCCAATCAGCCTCCCCTTTCCAAAAAACATCATTACAGTATGTCAGTCTTGGCTCTCTATTTACACATAGAGATATGTGGAGACTACTCCGATCGCTAGATGCAGCTGATGGAAATCACATCTGAAAATTCTGACTGTTTCCCGCTGCTGGGAATTTTTACTTCTTGTTTTTTTCTCCCCATCTTCCATGACCCATAACTTTTTTTTCTGTCTACATAGAGGTATGAAGGCTTGTTTTTTTGGCAGAACTAGATGTACTCTTTAAAGCTACCATTGACCGTACCAAAAAATGTACTCGGAAACCCCCCCAAAAAAATTCTTTCTGGGGTTTAACATGAAAAAAAACGCCAATTGCCATTTTTGGGGCGCTTTCATTGTTTTGGAGTTCACATTGCAGTATAAATGACATGTTATATTTTATTCTGCCAGTTGGTACCAGTTATACAATACCATTTTTTTTCCCCATTTTTTTTGTGTTTTGCTAATTTAAAAAAACAACAAATACATTTTTTCTGTTTTTAAATTTGCCTTGCATAGACATTTTATGAAACCAATAACTTTTTTCCTTCTATCTATGGACCTGAGTGAGGCCTCATTTTTTGCGAACTGAAGTACAGTGGTACCTTGACTTAAAGGGGTTTTGCCAGGACGAGCCTTATCTGCTAAGATTTAAATGTAAACAAGCGACATAGCTGAGAGAGCGAGAGACACAGCCAGAGCACAGAGCCATGCATAAGGGATCGTGTGAAATGTTCACTCAAATAATCAAACTACAACTTGTGGATTCTGTATACAAAAGACAACACCTTTTCTCCACAGCAGCTTGAAAGCTTCTTCATGTTCTCTGTCATCAGATAAAGCAGGGATCTACTCAGATAATCACACTACAACTAGTGGATTCTGTATACAAAAGACAACATATTTCTACCCGGTGCTTTGAAAGCTTCTTCAGCTCCCTTTCATCAGATAAGAAGTGTTCTCTGCAGCAAGCCCGGCCAGCAGCTCTTGTCAGGTTGTATCTAATAGAAGCGTTTAAGTAACTAAGGTCGGTAAGGCAGCCTGTAGCTCTCTCAGACTTCTAAATACATGTGATTACAAAAATTGCAAAGTGATTAAATACCCATTTTGGAGGATCCCACGTCAACATTACATAATGGCAAAACCCCTTTAAGAGCATCGTGACATAAGAAGTTTTTGAGATATGAGCAGTCGCTTTGTCCATTTTTTGCTTTGAGTTAAGAGTAAAGGAGAACAGAGGTGCATTGCAGCAGCTCCTGCTCAAAAGCTCCTAATCTATAGCCATCTGTGAGTTTTAAGCAGGTAATCTGCTCTGCAAACCATCTGACATTACAGCAACCTTGTGTGAACCCCCCTAAGTGAAGGGGAAAACACGGAGAATTCAAGTTTAGCGATCTCCTCCACCCCTGGCAGCGTCTTCATCTGACTTTCAAGGTGAATACAGTTAATTAAACCAGTTTATTTCTTTCCATTCTCTTTTATTATTCTGTATACAGTATATCTATACAGTACACTTGTTTGTTAATACACATGTGAAAAAATTGTGTTGGTTTTGGGGAGCGTGAAACAGATTAATGACATTTTAATTCATTTCTGTGGGAAAATCTGCTTTGCCATAAGAGCAATTTGAGTTAAAAGCAAAGTCACAGAACAAATTAAACTGGTATCTCAATGTACCACTGTATAATTTTTATTGGTACCATTTTGCGGCACATGTGACTTTTTTATCACTTTTTATTTCAATTTAACCATAATAACACAATTTTAGCTTTCACCTTGCGGGATAAATAATTTTATATTTTATCAGACTTATGTACGAAAACTGTCTAGCAGTAAGACTGTCTATGTTGCCCATAGCAACCAATCGGAGCTCAGCTTTCATTTCATATAGTGCTCTGGAGAAATATAAACTGATCTCTGATTGGCTGCTATGGGCAGTCTTCTTGCTAGTTTTCTTAAATATTTTTTTTTTCCTGTAACATTTTTTTTCTTGTAGAATGGCAAATCTGGTGTGTTTTTGAATTTTTTTTAAAAAAAATTTAAAACATTTTTGCTTTTTTTTAAAATTCTTCTTTTTGGGCCGCTTGGGCACTTATAATTAAAGGGCCCGGTTCACACGGCTTAAAGCCCCACGTAATTGCGGGGGGCGGGTTTGCCCCGCAATTTTCCCGGCTGGGGAGCAGCAAGGGCGGGGGGGGGGGGCCCGGCCCCCTCGCCCGGCCCCCTTGAAAGCTCATTATTTCCCCGGGGGTAAACCGGGTTTAAATAAAGTGCATTTTTCCTTTCTCCCCCCGCGGCGGATTTTGGGCCCAGCGGGGAAGGAAAAAGACGGGAAACCCTTTTTTTTTCTTTGAGAAATGGGATTACCGTTTAAAGATGGGGGCGGATTTTTAGCCCTATGCAGGGGAAATACCCGGCGCGCTCAAACCGGGTGCAATTTGTTCCCCAAAAATAAGCCCCCGTGAAAAATCACCCCTTTAAGGGGCCCCTTGTATGAAAAATGTTGGTTTAAAATTCACTTTGTTGCCCAAAAAACCCAATCAGAGGCCCCTTTAATTTTTTCCAGAGCACCCTATGAAATGAGGGGGGCTTGTTTTTTGCTATGGGCAACAAAGTGAATTTTAGACCTAGACAGTTTTCATACATGTGGCCCTAAGTGGTAGGATCATTTGTATACTATTCTGCAATATTGTGGCTTTCCTCTGGTAAGCTGCCCTAGGCAGTTGGGTTTCCAACTCTTAACTTTTATAGCTTAGGATGTGCATCTGGAATGGTCCGGCCCCTGCAAAGTATAATAAATCTGCCCCTTAATTGCAGTACTGTATGTGGTGCCATCTATATACTTGTGGTTTTGTCTGGTACTGCATGCAGTTCAGTCCTATTTAAGTGTTGTACTGAAGTTAATGGGTTGTTCCCATCATAGACTTTGATAGCATATCAATAGGATGTGCAGTCTAAGTCTGATAGGTGCAGGTCCCACCTCTGGGGACTGCAGCTATCTTGGGAATGGGTCCAAAGAAAAAGGTAGAAACCAGCTTTTTGCTCAATGAAATCCATTAAAACAATGATTTCTTTATTATGATTCTTGAGATCCATTACAACATGGTAAACGCCATAAGCAAATCAGTGCTTGATATCAGTGGTGCATCACTGTAACGAGACTGACGCGTTTCAGATGTAGTTCACCCTTACTCAGCCATATCTTGGAATGGGCCCTCAGCTCAGAATGGAGAGCTGGTTGTTCTTACGAAGGACTCTTCATTCTGTTCTATGGGAATTCCCAGTACAGCCGAACACACCACTCACCTGTACTCTGAACTCTAACAGAATAAAATGGAAAGTAGTGCGCGAGTGGGACTGGATTTCCATTCTGGAATGATAATGTTGGGGGCCTATACCTCAATATGCCATCAAATGCTAAGATGTCATCACCCCTTTAAGGATCATGTGCTGCAGCCCCATTAATCTACAAATCAATATCGGTCCCAGGAGTCAACTCTTTATTTATTACACAGTGATATCCTATCTTAAGGACAGGTTTTCTATGTTAGAAGTTTTAATTTAAGAAAAAATAAATAAAAAATATATATATATATGCATATATATATATGTATATATATGTGTATGTATGTGTATATATTTTATATATATATATTATAATATATATATATATAATAATAAAATTATAATATATATTATAGAAGTGGAATAGGTTAGTTGTTATCGGTCCCTTTTGCTCTTGTGTCCCTAAACAGCACTTCTTAGGTGAGCACTGCTGTTTAAAGGGGTACTCTGCTTTGGACAATCAGTACTTGTTGGAAGGGTCTTTTGACGATCGGTTAATCACAAGATGTTCCCCTTCTGGAACCGCTGGCAATTAGCTATCATTTGTTGGGAAATCTATGAGTAAAGGTTCCCTGCAGTGCCCCCTCAGGAGAAATTAGATATTACACAGTGCCCATTCAAATCAGTGGACTGTCTGTGTCATGTAGAACAGGACAGGTCCACCAGAGTCGTTCTTTGTAATCGCTCTTTACTCTACCCAAATGATGTGGATCTTCAACAGAGAACACTCCTTTATGAACATATGGTCTGTACAAATGGGATTGCTAAACGGAGAACTCCTTTAAAGGGGTTGTCTCACTACAAGGATTGCTTTTTATGTTAAAGTTCTTGCAAAACAAGTCACTTTGCAATATGTGGGCCATTAACAGTTTTCTACTTATTCTAGATATCCACTCTTGTAAATGTGCTGCATCAGCTCCTCAGGTCACTATAGCTACAAACCTGTTCGATCTCTCCTGATAGGCTGCCAGTGCTGGTTGCTATAGCTACAGACCTGGTCAATCTCTCCTGATAGGCTGCCAGCGCTGGTTGCTAAGCTACAGACCTGGTCAATCTCTCCTGATAGGCTGCCAGCGCTGGTCACTATAGCTACAGACCTGGTGTCCTCAGCATTTCGTCAATGCAGGCCAGTAGATGCCAGTAAAACCAATAAACACGCCCCTAAATTCAAAAATGAAACCAAGAACACAGGACAGAGGTCAGATGAATTGATGTAATGAGACAACCCCTTTAAGTGATATCAGAGGGATGCTATGGATCTCATGTGTCATCAATGTTAACCAAACATCTGTCTTGTATAGTAGAAGCTACACCTATATCTATATATATTTATACATATATATTTAGACCTATATAAATATATATAGATATATATATATAATATATATGCGCCGATCAGCCATAGCACATCAGTGAGGCCTTGGGCGTTCATGACCCCGTTGCTGGTTCACCCGTCTAATAGCCGCCATCCAGGGTTGGATGACTATGTCACGTCCGGCTGAAGTAGTGATCCTTTCATTGCCGTCCTAAAAGTGTCACGTCTTAATTGTCGTCTGATCCCAAGCAAGAACGTTTTCTACAAATACAATGAGTATTTGTTCAATGTCTTAAAAGCCATGTCCCCACATAAGCGTCAGGCGTTTGGCTTGGTGCGACTGGTCCTATGTGTTCCCACGACGGTCATAAAGTTATTATCAGGCGACACAGTGACGAAGATGAAAAGGAAAACCTCCTGCTCAGAATGTGCCTCTATGTCTTTGTCTAGTGGGATCACCTATATTAACAGGAAGCGTCATTCTGAGACGTGTGACACAATGACACGTATTCTTACTCATGTGCTCAGGGAGGGGGCTTTAACCCTTGTGTCATATTCTGAGAGGTCAGACTCCCGAGATGTAAGTGATGACATTAAATTATAATGTACAGAATTATTCGATAGAGCTATTCACAGCAACAGAGAAAGAGGATAATGGGGTTAGGAGGCGTTGTAGACTATATGCCTTCCAGCAGTATTGGGGGGAGAGGAGATCCTGCATGGACTATATATGAGAGCTAATAAAGGCAGCAGCAGTCTGGACACAGGCGTCACATACAGCATATATTACTAGAAGAGACCCGTCCATATGAGATAAGCTTGAAACTAGGAAAAGGTTGCACACGGTATATCTAGGGGTCCATAAAGCAACGAATTTTGCAACCTCAAACTTAGTGCGCACTTTGGGCGACATGTCCCAATACGCAAACCCCAGTTGTTTGGTCTATTTTGCGCCAAAACACTTTTGACGCCATATTCTCGATGTAAATGAACTGTAATACACCAAAACTTGGCGCATTATACACCGGGAACGAAACATTGTAATGCGCCTAAAAAGGTGCATTACATATAGTACCAATGATATGCTGTGCACCTTCATAACGCAATGTGCCTATTAAGGCACATTATATACACTAGTAATGATATGTTATGCGCCTCCGTTCGCAATGTGCCTCGATAGGAGCATTACATACACTGCCAATGATACGCTATGTGCCACGATTTGCGCAATGCACCTTTTTAGGTACATTATGTTTACGAAGCAAGGTATACCTGACGCCAGATTTTTGAGAGAATAGTACTTTCTGGCGCACTTTACACTGATTTAATGCGCCTAAAAACTGCTGCGGCAACGCCAATTTTCGGACATGTCGCCATTTGAATAAAAAAAAAAAAAGTTGCTCTAAAAATATTTTTTTCCCATGTCAAGTATGTTCATAGCCTCTAAGGCTCAGTCTACACTGTATTGGCCAAAGATCAGCCATTTTTTTTCCGATGCACGACCGCTGCTTTTGTCACGTTTTGCACAAAAACCGCTTGTCGTTTTTTGTGTTGTATAATTCACCAGCGCCAAAAGACGATTGTAGATAAAATTACTGTGGAGACTACAGGTTGTTTTTTTTCCATTGTAGTCTGTGGGGCTGCCTGAACGATCGTATTTTTGGTGCTTTTAAAATCCTAAATCCGCCGAAAATACGATTGTAATGCTATGCCGTGGAGGGAAAGTGTCGTTAGAAAATGACCTGTTGTTTAACTCCTGTTTTTATGTTAAACACATTTTTTAAGGATTATTTTTTTAATTTTTCAGATCACTACCAATATTTTAAAAAAATCTTGAAGCTCTTTCTTTGACCAGAAATAATACTGACACTTCCTGTTCTATAGAGAAAACTTTTCAGCAGTCTTCTCATTATCAGCACAGGCAGGATTACACTGAAAGGTGACACCAATGTGTATAGATAACACAGGATCCACCAGTCACAATGGGAGATGTCACAGATCCCCCTCTTCCTCTCCCTGCACACTGACTTCTTACCAGGTCACAGAGCATAGAAAACTCTCCTATAAAAGTCAATGGGTCTGCTCCTGTTCACAAGCTCTTATGTCTATGAAGCTGCTGTAAAGCATCTCTCTAAATGCTGTTTAAAACGACTAAGGCAAATGGCCGCCCCCATAGTCATATACAGACACCAGAATTAAAAAAATCTACATTTAGAAAATAAAAAATGGCTAAGAAGAAAATAATATGTATCAGTATCTGGTTTGAATTTTTACAACAAAATGGTGATGGATTCCCTCTCAAGCAGGTTTCCTAGTGTATGAGTGGTGGGTTTGTGCTTATAGACTGCAGCCAATCTGAACAAGGAGAGCTGCAGTATGAAAACATGGGGACCAAACCACTAAAGGTATAAAACCTAGGACAAATAAAATATAACTTTTAATGAATACTAGATAAAACCTTATATACCCCTCAAACTACAAAGAACCTAACAAACATCCCTAAAATACAACTGCCCAACAAAAAAAGGAGGGCCCCCCAATAAGGGCGCCAACAAATCAGGAACCTAAACTACCACTAACCCTAACTGCCCCTAACTAACTAAACTCCAAACATATACTCAATACACAAAAAAAGAAAAAGTGCTCAAAAAGGTGAAAAAGGAATAATACATAACTATACGTTCCCAAAACTGTTCCGACGCGTTCCCCCCGATTCATGGGGTTCATCAGGGAACACTACTAAATCTTTAGAGGCCAAAAACAAAGATATAAGGATTTTTAATTCTAAAATTTGGTTACTTATTGGTTACAGCCTTCTTTGCAACATCTTGGTAACCAGATTGAGGGGATCCGCAAGTATCTATCTGGGACCCTTCTACTTACTATCAACCATCTTTACTTCCATAAAGGGACGTGAGTTTACTTTACCCCTAACAAGGGAATTCAAAATTCTTATATCTATGTTTTTGACCTCTAAAGATTTAGTAGTGTTCCCTGATGAACCCCGTGAATCGGGGGGAAACGCATCGGAACAGTTTTGGGAACGTATAGTTATTTATTATTCCTTTTTCACCTTTTTGAGCACATTTTCTTTTTTGTGTATTGAGTATATGTTTGGAGTTTAGTTAGTTAGGGGCAGTTAGGGTTAGTGATAGTTTAAGTTCTTGATTTGGGGGTGCCCTTATTGGGGCGGGTCTTCCATTTTTGTTAGGTAGTTGTATTTTAGGGATATTTGTTAGGTTCTTTGTAGTTTGAGAGGTATATAAGGTTTTATCTAGTATTCAGTAAAATTTATATTTTATTTGTCCTAGGTTCTATACCTTTAGTGGTTTGGTCTTTGTGAATGATATTGGTATAACCAGGTTTTCATATATTGCTTTATTATGGGTTTTCTCTGCGCCCAGGTATCTCATTAAATGTAGGGTAGTTGGTGGTTTTTGCTTAATGGAAACATGGGGCCCACAAACCTCAGTCTATTAAGTAATTAATTGTGGATTTTTTTTCTATTTCTGCAGTTGTAAATTAAGACCAGACTTCTATGATACCACATAGCCTCATGATTGTTAATGATGGCAAATCTTTGTTTCTAACTATCAACTTCTATGTTTACAGAACATCTCAGAAGAAATGTTCTACCAGCTGAGCAACATGCTTCCTCAGATCTTCCGAGTCTCGTCCACTCTCACCCTGACTTCTAAACGCTGAAGCTATGGAGAAGATGTTGTCTCTGTTGAACATTATAAACCACCTTGAAGCGGCCATCTTGGAAAAATGACAATGGAGCCAATTGGCAGTGACCTTTACCTCAAGGATGGGACAAGTCGCCATGTTGTTGGAATTCTGGACTTCTAGTTTCTACCCTGTTTCCCCGAAAAAAGGGTCTTATATTAATTGTTGCTCCTAAAGACGAGCTAAGACTTATTTTTAGGGGATGTCTTATTTTTCCATGAACAAGAATTCACATTTATTGTTGAACAAAAAATCAACATGTATTAACATATATTAATACTGTAGTGATTTAATCACAAACATCAGCATAAGCAGCCAAACTCGGAATTGCATAAAAATGCACTATGTCTTATTTTCGGGGGATATCTTATATTCGGGGAAAAAGGGTAGTAAGGGCATTAATAGAAATCACAGGCACTGAGTGAGCTACATGTGTATGATGATCTAAAATACTAATAAACATTCCATTACAATGATGGACTCTGCAGTCTGCCTTACTAGTTGTGGTTCCTTCTGCTGTATAGATCAGGGTGAGCCAGGACAAGGTTACAGTAGAATTCCCAGCATGCCATGAAATTGTCTGGCTTTTGACGTTGGGCGGTGTCGTTCGTTCGTTTGCAGCGACGTCTTTTGGCATCGCTGCAGACATTGGGGTTTGCGGCACCCGGCGCCGCAGAAGCGCTGAGAACAAGGATGTACTTCACAGCTCTGTTCCCAGCGCAGCTCCTGCAAGCACCGGGTAGCGGGGGAAACCTAAGATCTCTGCCGTTTAACCCTTTGATTGCCACTTTTCGTGACCGCAGCATAATCATAGAGTATTCCCCTGCTCTGTTGGGTGATCGGGACTCCCGGTGACCCGATAGAGCCCGGTATCAGCTGCACAGTCAGCCCCGGGGACCTACAGTAGCCCCAGGGCTGTCTGTTAAAAAGACAGCGATCAAGGCAGAATGTGTGCTGCCGTGACTGCTGTCTGTATATATGTATATGTCCCCGGCACTCAATTTCAAGTAGGTGCAAAGCCAAAAAATTCAAAAGTCAATGAATACAGTATAGGCTGAACGCTAAATTAGAATTGATTTAAATATTCTAATTTAGTGTGCAGCCTATAGTGTATTCAGTGACTGCTGTCTGTGTGTGACTGACACGGATTATAATGTATTAGCATATTTAAATATGCTAATACATTGCTAAATGTAAAAAAAAATTAAAAAAAAGCAATACAGTTATCCCTTCATGGGATTTTTAAAACAAACAAACAAATATTAAAATGTGTAGAAAAAAAATAAAATAATAAATTCAAAATAAATATTTAATTAAAAAAAATTGTGCCTACATTACGCACAAAAACCCCCACACATATTAGGTATCCACATGACCATGATAACCTGTAGAATTAATCTAACAAGTTATTGAAGGGGTTGTCTCGCTACAATGATTGGGTTTTCATTAAAAGATCTTTAAAAAACAAGCAGCTTTGCAATATATGTTCATTACAAATGTCTATGATTTTGAGTTATCCCTGGTAGTAGGAGTGCATCAGCTTCTCAAAACACTTTAGCAGCCGACCTGTTGATTTTTTATCTACCTGGCTGCCAGTGCTGGTGACTCATCAGCTTCTGAATACAGGTCGAGCAAAAGAGCCCTCCCGCACAGTAGCTTCTGTAGGGAATGGGGAGGGCTCTGGCTTTCTGTGTGGATTAACCCTGTGTGTGCCTGCTCCCCCTACAAAGGGTTGAGGAGAGCAGAGGTGAGGCTGATTCTGTGGTCAGTACGATGTGACAGCAGTGAAATGTGTTTTCTAAAATATGATGTGTCTGTGGAGCTCTGACTATAAAATAGAACAGATAGGGGGCATGTGAACGGTTAATCCTCCCTGCTCTCTGTATTATGACACATCGTGTTATATAACTCATTCACAGCTGCCCTGTTTTTGTTCTAGGGAGGAAGCTTTGTTTTTGTTTTTGTTTTGAGATGCCCGTGGAGATTTGTTGTAGGGGGGGTATAGGAACATTTAAATCCCCCCTGCCTGCAATTGATACAAAGCTTCCAGCCCTTCCCAGTATAATCAGCCCTTCCCGCTTCTCCTGATCTGTGGTGTTTCCAGCAGTGAGAGCAGAACCTAGGCGGGCCACACGGGTTAAAACTTGGCACAAAGCCCCTCCCCCTCCTCCTGTGTATAGAAGTTACTGGTCGGGGGAGGAAGCTGTTTGTGTGTGGGGGAGGGGGTAAGGGGGAGGAGAAGAGGCAGACAAAAAACCGCCCGATTAAAAAATCCTTACTGCCAGACACATTGAAGTAGGCAAAAACCCTGTAGTGAGGACAACCCCTTTTTAAGTGGAAAAATGTAAATTGGTGTAAAAAAAAATTGAAAAAACAAAAAAAAAAAAACTGCAATTTTTTAAAAGTGAATTAAAAAGTATTCCCAAAAATTTCATTACCCGTTTAAAAGAGGCCTATACAACTGCGTATTGAAAAAAAAAAAAAGTTCGACTGTTAAAATGAAGGGGGCAAAAAACTTAAAAAAAAATGTCTGGTCTTAAGTACTTTTCAGGGTTCGTTAAAGGGGGTTAAATGATGTCCAAAAAATCAACACTTAGCATTTATTCACAGAATAGGTGACAGGTGTCAGATCATTTGGGGGGGTTTTGCATCCCGGGAACCTTTTCACTGATCCTGAACGGGGGGTCCTGTGTCCCCATATGAAAGAGTGGTAGAAAAGCTTGACCTTCCTCTTTTTAGAGTTATAGGATTAATAAACTGCTATCTTACTTATTACTAGTTATACGATTTAAAAAGACACGTGCCCCTCGGGGTTAAACCCAAGGGGGGGGAAAAGTGGGTGAAGGGAGGGGACAAGGATTTAACCCAGCTGGGAATGCCCTAAAACCCACAAGAACATGCTCCGGGGCAGACCCCATCTCTGCCCCCCGGACCCTCCCCCACCCAGGATCCGAATTTTATATAGATACATAGTTTTAATTTTTTTAGTTTCGGTAGTTATCAAAGCCTTTCTTAAAACTCCCAACTTTCCGCCGTGACCTGTCTCGGCAGCTATTCCACAGATTCACAGTTCTTACAGTGAAGAGCGCCTTCTCCTCTGGAGATTGAATTTTTTTTCCCTCTAGTCCTTGTCCCCCGTGATTTCCAGGCCTCTTTTAATAAAACCCCAAAATATCTCATTCCCTTAGAGGCAGGGGTTTTGACACTGAATGCTGTTCTGTGCCCTATGACCCAAAAGAACCCCCCGTCTTTTCAAAAAGCGATTTCCAATTTTTTCTCCCCTAGGCATAGATGTCTGCAGTTATTTCCCCAGATGCAAAACCTTACTTTTTATCCATTTTAAACCTCTTTCCCAAAGTGCAGCCCAAAACCCTGTGTGTCCGGGCTGCTTGCAATTTATGGATCTTATTGTTTTGCACTACCTAAATTGGGGGTTGTCATCTGAAAAAATAGAAAAGCATTAATCTTCTCCACTATATCATTAATGATATAAAAATAAAGAGGACCCAATTGAGCCCGGGGCCACCAATCAAAACCCGGGGGACCACTAAGGGTAGGAGTCTTTTTACCCCCACTCTCTGAGTCGATCTGATAGCCAGTTTTTAACCCAATTACGCACTGTTTTTCCTAACCCGAGGAATTCAAATTTCCCCAACAAACGTTTATGCGGGACAGTGTCAAAGCCTTTGCAAAGTTTTAAAAAACAAAATATCCCAGCTGCCCCGCTATCCAGATTTGCTCACCTCTTCATATAAACAGTCGGGTTGGTTTTGAAAAATTCTGCCCTTAGAACACCATGTGGCAATACTTATAATATTGTATTCAGCCACATTTTCCCTGATATAGTCCCTTATACCCGCGCAAACTTTTTTTCCCACAACAGATGTTAAGTTTACGGGTCTTTAATTACCTGGTCAAGATTGGGCCTTTTTTTAAAGATGGGAACTCCCTTTCCCTTTGCGTGTTTCCCGGCCTATACCATACCATGCTCTTAATATCATATACGGGCCACACAAAAACCCAACTGACCCCTTTAAGAACTTTGGGTGTATGCCATCGGGGCCGGGAGCTTGTTCGCATTCAGTTTATTTAATTACTTGGACCTTTTTTTTTTTCTACACAGACCCAATCAATTTTTAAGCGATGTTTTAAACTTTAATATGACTGAGTGGAGAGGCAGTTTGCATGCTCTAACACTGTTTCATGTAAACGAGGGACATGTAACCCTCATTCTTTTAATTGGCAGGGGTCCCAGCAGTTAGCTACTCATAACCAATCCTGTAGATAGATCTGCATGACAGCCCTAATGCCTTCTGGGAAGTAACGATCTAAAGGGGTTTCAAAAATTTGAAAATCTTTTTGTCATTACCCTATTTTGAGTTTGAAAAATAGAGAGGGGTCCTCTATTCAGGATCCTCCTCTTTTGGCAAGAGAGAACAGCAGTTACAAAGAGTGGCTCTTGTTCTGGATGACCTGTCCTATCTTGCATTACACTGATTTCAATGGGCACTGTGTAATACTTTTTTTTCCCTGTGGGGGGCGCTGCAGGGAATGTAGCATTTTGTAGGTATTCACCGATTACAGCGTACTAGGGGGTCCCCCCTTGGGGAGACGTTTGTAGTTCTCTTTTGGCAGATTCAACGTCGCATTGCGGCGGATTGTAACCACAAATATGCCTGCTGTTTAAATACCGGGCCAGTGCGCACATTCAACGGCCCGGCCTCCATTTCAGTTTAGTAGTCCCTGTCGGGTTATTATAGCATTTAATGAGTGCTATGATTGTACGTATTTACAGAGCATACTTTAGGTGCATTGCAGCGCAATTACACACCAAAGTGCACCCTGCAAATACGCTGTGTGAACATACCCTTTCTGTCAATTGACCCTTGTAACAAACAGGGATTGTCCATTCTTGTAGGAAATTCAGTTTATAGCAATGTAGGAAACAGTCAAGTAAAAAACGTCTGGATGATTTGTATGTTTTATTGTGTACAAGAAAAAATAGCTGAGAATACATTTATAGACTTATGTTTAATATTAACATGGCATTATACAAAATAGGTCTTAACATGACAGCCCTAAAATTTAAAACACCTGCCCAAAATTGGGAGGTCTTATTGCCCCCTAAAATGCTCGACCTGGATGGTCACCCCAGACAAGTTTTTTTTGGTCCTTTTGCTGTAAGTTATGAGGTGCAGCCTTCATGGATCAAAATGGTTTTTCCAGCACATTCCACGGATGTTTGATCTGATTAAAGGGGGGTTTCTCACCCTGCGGTTTTTTTTAATAGTTTGACATCTTAGGGTGTAGGGGGATTCTATAGCAGTGATTGACATATCAGCTCCGCTATACTTAGCGGATCCTGTTACAATGATACAAGTCCAAGAAATTTATAATCTGTACTGCACAAAGCCACAGAGCTTTAATAGGGTTGTCTCATCTTACTGTTTCAAAGAGTCAGCAGTAGCTTTCTTTTGCATCCTGTATTCCGGGCAAGTGTGGGAATTAGTATGAGCTCCGTTTTCAGATTTGCTAAATTTGCTAGATGAGAAAAACAATCTCCTGACCAGGTCCAAGAAGCTTCAGAGCTAAATAAACAGTTAAAAAGTGTCTTTTGTCTGAAAGATCAGAAACACCAAGCTCTCAGGTGCCCAAGCTCTGTGCCACACTGTGTGATGGTTTCCCGCTAAGATAAGACAAAAGCAGGGGGGGAAAAACAAACAGGTCGGTAAATAAAGAACCTAAAAAAATCAAACGTGATAAAATTTATTGTAGCTCCTCAACAAAAAAGAACAAAGCAATAAATTTTTAAAAAAGTTTTTTCTTCAGTGTTTCCCAATTTGAAAGCTGATCTTTGTATGAGACAAACCTTTTTAAGGGGTTTTGATTTTCATTAACTTGTTAATAAGCTCCCGTGCTACGATAAGACTCAGCAGGAGTGACTTTCCCGGTTACAGAGCTGTGGAGCAATCAGAAAGAGAGAGCAGAGAGAGGTGGTCAGTAACCCAAAATACACGTGTACACTGCAAATTTATAAAATTCCTTTATCCCTGAACAAAGCAAAAAACAGAACAGCAATGTATTTTTAATTTTGTTTATTTTACCTTTTCCCTACATGTTAAAATCTAATTATTTTGGTAAAAAAAAATTGTCGGTCAGTTGCGGTGGCCTATACTCCCCATGCATATCAATGAGCTTTTGGTGGCTATGACCCTGTTGCTGGTTCGCCGATTGTCCATCCTTGGACCACTTTTAGTAGGTGCTAAAACCCCTAATACTTTTGCGACATTCTGACCCCCCTCGTCCGCCATACAATTTGGGTTTTTCCAAAAACGCCTAGACCTTACATTACAATTTGTCCCCCTTCCAATAATAATTCGAGAAAAATGTTTAGTTGCTGCCAAATACAGGGAGATTCACTTGTAAGGGGTCCAGAACGTTCTGTTGTAACTCTCATTAGGATGAAGCAATTAACCAAAAAAAAAATCTACGTCTTTAAAATCATGGTCGATTGTTACTGCGATGCTGGAAGTGCTCCCCGTTATCTGCCACATTTAGACGCGGTGCTCCATGTTCTAATTCATTTCCCGTTGGATATTTCACTTCACATCTTCCCCAAAAAGGGGAAAGGGCCCGTTCCGGTACACCTTCCCCTTTAACCCTCTTAAACCCAAAAACCTGAAAAGTACTTAAAAAGGGGGGTTTTTCCACGAAGTAAAATTGCGGGGAAGGTTCAAATAAATAAAAAACATTTTCACCTTCATTTTTTATTAAAAATTTGCACCCTTTTTTTTTTTGCTGCTCATTTAGTGATCTATTGTTTCCCAGCTCTTCTCCAGGGGTTTTTGACCAGGGTGAGGGGTTTCCTCTTTCCCGGGGACGCACTTGCTCGACATCCCCTTTCCTTTAGGCAGTACTAAAGTGTTAAAACCCCCAGGTGCTGTCACTCTAAAAAAAATTTATTTAAGGGGTTTAATGCTACCATGCAGTCCTTTTAAATTTGGGTGGGTTCATCCGGGTGGGGTGGCTCACCCGCCGTGATCCTGGTTTCCACCCAAAGCCAGTAAAAAACCCCAAAATATAATAAAAAGGGATCCAGGGGGGTAGGGTTTAAAAAAATTTGGCCCTATTTATTTACACCAAATGCAAAACGGGTCCCCGGGAAGACAAAAAGCCCGCGCTTTTTCGGGCGTAAAAAATCCCCCCCTTTTTCCGTTTCATGAAATTCAACAAATTCACATTTTAAACAGTAAATAGGGGAAGGGGGAAGGAGGATCAAATTTCCCAAAGCGATACGTGTTTTTTACTCGGGTTTAAAGGGACTTTTAGATGTTGGAAAAAAGGATTATTTTTTTATATATATGTTTCATGGGAGGATGTGACGTATCGCTTTGAAATTTTTGTTTCCCCTTTCTCTCCTGTTTTCACTATTTAAGTGGGGGAGATTTGTTTTGGATACATGTACTGTGAAAAAGGGGCGATTTGATCCCCGAAAGCGTTGGTCTCTTTTTTTCTGTCCGGTCCCTGTCTGATTTGGTTTGGTGTAAATAAAATGGGCCCTTTTTTTTTCAATGTCCCGCTGGATCCGTTTTGTTTTTAATTTTTGGAGGTGTCATTTACCCCCTTTTCTCGTCCCTTAGAAATTTTAGCAAACATGCAAATAAAAAAAATTTTTAAACCTCAATCGGGTTGGTGCATTAAATAAAAAAAAATAAAAACACGGGTTTTGGGTTTCCTGGGGTTTTTGAACCAAAGGCCCCTTGTGCGGTGGGGCAAAAACTTTACCTCTCAGTTTCTCCAAAAAATTTTAAAATTTAAAACAGCCCTTTCTTTCACTAGGGGGGGAAAAGGTTGGTGTTTGTTTTCCTGCAGGGTCCAGGATATGCAATTCAAACAAATCACACACGCCCCCTTCTGGCACACAGAGCTGAAAAAGTGGTTTGCAGGAGGGGTGTGAAATGAGATTGTGAAAAACCCCCTTTAATAAACCGGCCCCATTTTTTTTATTTTTTGCCCCCTTTTGCGTTTAACAGTTGAAAACTTTTTTTATTTTTTTAATGACGCAGGTTGTATGGGGCCCTTGTTTTATTCGGGAAAAAGTTGGGGGCTTTCGGGGGGAATAGTTTAGTTACTTTTAAATTTTTGGAAGAATTTTTTTTAAATTTTTTTCTTAAAAATTTGTTAGTTTTAATTCTACAAGTTTTTAAAGGCCTTTGTGGACCCCTAATGTGTGTAGGTTTTTTTTGGGGTGTGTTGTGTGTGAAATTGTATGCCCCAATTTATTTTTTTTTAAAGATATTTTTTTATTTTATTTTTTGTTTTATTTTTTTTTTCTACATTTTTTATGTTTTTTTTTTTTTTTTTAAATCCCATGAAGGGAGAACTGTTTTACTTTTTTTAACGCTTAGTGATGTATAAGCATATTCTTATGTTTGACACAGGCAGCAGTCGGGGCTGCACACAGTCTGCCCTGATCGCTGCCTCCTTACACAGAGCCCCGGACATGGGGGGGGGAAAACCCCTTTTTTTTGCTGCGATCCGATAAAGGGGGGGAAAGTGGACTCCCCAAACCCCCGGAAGTCTGAAAGCAAAGTTTTTTGATGAATGACCTGCACGCCCGCCGTAAAAAATTTTGGGCCCGACGGTTTTTTAAAGGGGGGTTTTTGCCAAAATTCTCATTTTTTCCCCCTTTGCACCCAGCTCTTCGCTCTATGTGTCAAAAAGGGGGCATGTGTGTTTTGGGTTTAAAATTTGCATTCATGTGCCCCTTCGGGGATGAAAATCACCGATTTCCCTCTTTAGTCAAAAAAAGGGCTGTTTTTTGAAAAAGTTTGGTGAGTAGCTGAGGGGGAAAATTTTTTTCCCCTCACAGCAAAAGGGGGTCAAAGGTTCAAATCCCTGAAAAAAACCCAAAAACTTGTGTTTTTTTTCTTTTTTATAATGCAAAAGGCCCACATTGAGATTTCTTTTTTATTTTTTGATTTTTTGGGATAATTTTTAAGGAGTACAGAGGACGGGGTAGAGGGGACAGAAAAGGGGGGTTTAAAACACTCATTTGCTGCCTGAGAGGAAAAGTGATTTCAGGGCTTTTTGGCCCAGGATTGAGGGGGCTCTCACCCCCTGGTCGTACCCGTGGAGACGAGCTATAAAAAATTTGGACCTAAAGGAGAGCTAAAACAAAAATGTTGCAAAAATTTTTAAAAATAAGGAATGGTAAAAATTTTTGGGTTATTTCATTTTAAAGCTTCCCGTCAATTTTCCTTCGTGGAAAAAAATTTTTTCCCTTTAAGGGGTTGGGCTTTCCCCCAAAAGGAAAAAATTTGGGTGTCAGATCTAGGGACCAGGGTAGAAAAACCCTCTCAAAAATTATCCTGTTGCAAAAAAATTACTCAATTTCTCCCCTTTTCCCTTGCCAATTTTGTGTGCGTTTTTTGTGTGAAAAAAAGGGAAATGACCCAATACGTTGGCCCCAATAAAAAAACGCGCTAAATTTGGTACACCCCCTCATGATGGAAGTCGAGGGGACTGAGTAAAAGAGTTGGGGGGGGCTTTTTGGGGTTTAACATATCGCTCCAATGCAGGGACCCCCCGGCTTGTTCAAAGCCCATATATGAGGAGAAATTTTGGGCCGTTTTTTCCCTTTTGGGATTGCTTAATTCTTTTTAACTGAATTTTTTGGGGGCCTTTTTCGAGAAAATCCCCTGTAAATTTCCCAAAATTGTCATTTTTTTTCAAAAAATAACAAGCAATTGCGAAGGAAATATGGAATTTTTTTTTTAAATTGGGTGTGTTTGGGTTTTTTTTCTTTTTTTTTTTTTTTTTTTTTTTAAAAAAAAGTTCCCTTTGTAGTAACTTTTTTGGTTTTCTGTTATAGCCCAGAGTTCTTTTCAGATGGGGTTTTGTCTGAGAGGTGAAAGTGTTATCAGCGGGAAACCTGTGAAAGTAAAGGGAAAGCTGCAAACCCCCCAGTACAGAAAAAGATTAATCCATTTATTCTTCTTGTCTTCTCCTTTGTGGGTTAAATTTAAATTTCTTTCCCTGTCCAGGAAACAAGGGAGTGATCTTTAAAGTCATTACCTGCTATTTGTAATGAGTCTACATAGAAAACCCAGCAGCACAACAGCAAAGTGAAAATTAGCCCGCCGTATTCAGGAGTTTTTTTTCTCTTTCCCGTTTGAAGTTTAGAAAAGGGGACAAAAATTTTTTTGTGATTTTTTTTTTTTTTTTTTTTTTAATTATTTTTATTGGGGAAGAAAGCTTCCCCATTATTTGGAAATTTCAAAGTAAAAATCAGATGAGTACAAAGAGATTTTACAGAAAACAAAATTTAAAACAATCTATGCCATACATTTTTCCCCAAATTTTTCCAATATAGTAACTTTTTAAAATTTAAAACCCTTTAAACTTCAATGTGAAATTCCCACCCCCACTGAAGAGCCCCTTCAAAACCCCCATTTTAAAGGAATTCATCCCAAATTTTTGGTCCCCCCAATGCCCCGGGATTTTTTCCCAGGAGTTGTAGGGGAAAGTGGGGAAATGGGTCATAAATTCTTTAATGCCCCCCCATCCGCCGGGAGACTTGCCAATAAAGCTCCCTTTTGGAAAATTTTTTTTGGGCCCGTGGGGTCTTTATTGGATTCTGCCTTATCTACAACGTATCAGATGTCTAAGTGTAGCAATTTTTTTCCCCCTTAGCTGGAACTTTTTCCCTGTCCCAAATTGCTTTTAAAATAAAATTTTTTGCAAATAAAAGTATTGTGTGGACCCCTTTGTGTCCCCAGCGTTTGCTCCTTTTCCCTTCCAAAACAAACGGGTTTCCCCCTTTACCCAAAGGGGGTTTGGGTTCCCCGAAATTTGTGATGATAACAAAAACAAATGGATAACGAGGCAAAAAACCCAAAAACTACTGTACAGTCTTTATTGTGTAATTAATGAAACCCAAGGCAAAAAGAATATTGTAAGCAGGATACAGAAAAAGATGGGGTTTGGCTTTATGGCCCCAAACCCCAAAAGTAGCTGCAGTGAAAAAGGGGATTTTTGGGAATATCATGGATATTGAATATAAATGTTGTATTGTGAAGCAAAACGTGGATTAAAGAGGTTTTTTTCAAAATTGTTGGTGATGTAATGTGAAATGATGGATACCGAAGCGTTGGGGTAAGGGGTATTACTGTTTTATGTAATTTTTAAATTTCTTGCACTGCCCAAATTTAAAAAAAAAAATGCCAAAAATTCTGCAAAAAAAAAATGTTCTGGAGTTTGGGGTTTTGGGCAAAAATCCCCCTTTCATATAGAAGTTTTCTTTCAATGTTTTTGGGCTTTTTTGGTGTTGTTTTAGGGGAGGTTCCCAGGCTTTGCATGGGACAGAAAGGGTTGGGGCCCCAAAATTGAACTGTTTTTGGTCTAAAAACTCAATTTTTTGCCCTAAAAAAGGTTCATAAAAAGTGGGGCCCCCGGGGTTTTTTGCCTCCCCCTGACCCGGGCCAATCTCTCTCCCACTTAAAATATTGTTGCGATTTGGACATATAACACAGGAAAGTTCCCCATCACACGTTTCGCCCCCTTCTTTTTTTTGTCTTTTTATTGTGCTTTTTTTCCTTCTTATTTTAGAAGAAGGGGATTTAGGGGAAATGAAAAATTTAAAATTTTCATAAATTTTGCCTGCATCTTGGGAATTTTTGGTTCTGTGGGTAAAAAATAAAAATTATGGGGGCTTAAAACCCGGGCCCTTTCAACCCGAAACATTTTTATCCGACTGTGATATAAAGGCTCTAGTTTACCGGTGGGGTGAATCCCCTCCCCTGCAAAATATTTAAAAGATGGGACTTAGGTGCCGGTGTCACAGAGGAAATGAGTTCCCTGGGGGTGAGAGATAAAGGGGGGGTGTTTGGGCCCCCCCATTAATAATTAGCTCAGGAAATTTCCATTCCCGGTTTTTAGGTTTGATTGGGTTTTTTTTTTTCGGGTTTTTTTTTTTTCATTTTTTAACCATGGGTAGAAAAGGAACATATTCCAACACCCCCAATTTTTGTTCAGAGTTTACAAACCCCGAAAGCCCCCAAAAGTCTAGTTTCTGCACATAAATAGGGTTTTTTTGTAAGAAAAAAAGGGTAGAGCACCCATCTGTGATCATTGGATTATTATTTTAAAAGAAAAAACCCCGGGTTTTGGGAAAATTTTAAGACTAGTCTACAAAAAATTAGTTTTTAAAAAAAAACCCTCGGAAATCTTTTATTTTAAATTTATTTTTTTTTAACTTTTTCTGCACCGCAGTTTTTCGGCTGTTTTTTGGCAAAAAAAATGTTCTATCTTCCCCGGCCACCCCCGGTTTAGAAGTCCCCAGTAAAAAAAAACCCTGTGCCATGTAGACTACAGCACAGATGTTTTATTGCAGTCTACACAGCGCTGGTTACGTGGATTTTCGCCCGATTTTAAAAACTGAATTTTAAACCCTAAATTTTATCAAAAACTTTGTGTTTAGGGGCATGCGTTTTTCTTTTGTTCCCCCTTTCCCTAGCATATTTGGGGGGAAAAAATTTTTTAAAATTTTTTTGGGTTTTTTTCCCTTTTTTAAAATTTGAATTTTCAATTAAAACCCGGGTTTTAAGTAGGCTTGTGAAAAGAGACGTGTTTTTCCCCCAAGGGGGGTTTTTTCTCTCTCTGCATACAGCCCCAAAGTGGGGCGGGGGGTTTTAGGGGAAAAACAAATTTATGTTCGCCCCCCCCTAAAAACTGCAAAGCTGTCATTGGGCAAAACCCGCACGCATTTCCCCCTCCCCCCAAACCCACCCCAAACTTTTTTCTTTTCCCTTTTTCAGTTGGCAAAACCCCGGGGGTTTTACGCCTTTTTGGGTGTCTCTGTCTCTCGTTCTCCCGATTTAGGGATGTCAAAAATGCGGCCTCCCCGTGTTGGGAAAAATACAAAATCTCATCATGCATTTGTAGTGGGCCCTGTTTGGGGGTTGTAGTTTCCCAACGCTGGAGGGGGGCCCCAGTTTGACACCCCCGTCCTAGATAAAGCACTTTGGGTTTTGGGGAACAAAGGACAACAAAGCTTTTTTTGGTCCCCCTTTTTCAAAATATTCTTCGTAGGGGAGAAAAAACCCCCTTTTAAATTTGTTTTACTATGGAAAAAAAAAAAAATTTATTCCCCTTTATTTTTTTGGGATGTTTCATTAAGTGTTTCTTTCATTAGTTACAGTATTATGCTTTTTTGTCTTAAGTGATTGAACATTTTAAATATAGAAGTGACCCGCCCCCGGGCTAGGTTTCATGTTTAGTAGAAGTTTTTTTTGATGGGCATACGCGCTACTCAGGAGGCCAAAAAAGGGGTTAGTCGCCCCCGCTCCCCTCAGAAGCAGTGTCACATGTTTGGGATAATGTTTGTTTGTTTAATTTTATGGTGGTAAACAGCTTACTGTAGCTGCCCCCAGCCCAACCCAAACGAAAAGTCACATCGGGGGGTAACTAGAGAAACCCCGGGCCCCAAAGCAAAATTTTGGGGTGGGGCCCCCTACCCCCCCCCCCCTTCCTTTTCCACGAAAAATTTTTCCCGGGGCATGTGTTAGTTTAAAGTAGATAATTTAAAGGGGGAAATACCCCCCATAAAAAATTTTACCATTTAATGCTACCAAAAAAATCCCAACTTTTCCAAGACCAACTTTTTTTTAAAATAAGGACCTACATAAGGGCCTAATTCACCGCCCCCAACCCTTTACCCAAAATTTTAAAAACCCCCATAGTGACGGGAAAAAATACCCTACCAAATTTTGTTTAGTACATAAAAAACCCAAAAAAGTTGCCATTTTTGGGGAAACCCTTTTTAGTGGTATTAATAGTGTACCAGGCTCTGCAGGCTGTATTTAACCCCCATTTCGTTTAGCATATAGTGGTAGACACCAGTGTACACAGGGTCTTTCAGACTGTTTATTACTCCCTACAGTGGCCATAGTGGGGTAGACACCCGTATTTCACAGGCTCTGTAGACCCTATAAGTGATTACAGTGCAGTTTAAACTTGTGACCCCACAGGTGATGTTTCTCTGACGAGTCGGGTTTACTTTCCCCCCCTTTTTTTCTGCATTGGTCCCCTCCCCCATCTTGGGTGACATCTCCCGACCCCCCCCCCCCCCCCCCCCCCCCCCCCCCCCCCCCCCCCCCCCCCTTTCCCCCCCCCCCCCCGCAGAAATTTTGACAAAAAATTTTTTTTTCCCTTTTTTTTTCCTGGGCTTTTCCAGCACCTGCCCCCCGGCTATTTTGGGGTCGTTTTTGGCAGGGGGGTTTTTTTTGATAGGCTATATGGGGCCCAAAAAAGGCAAGGTTTTGGTTTGCCTTTTGAGGGGCCATTTTGGCAAAGGAAGGGGTTTTGGAAACTATGGGGCCATTTCAGGTGACAGGGGTTAGGTGGGGGTAAAAGGGGCCATAAAATAGGGTTTAGGTGTTAAAGGGGCCCCCCCTATAAGTAGACAGGCAGGCTTCCGGGGCTATATAGGTAGGGGAAGCTTTAGGGGGCTATTTGGGACTATATAGGCAGACGGTTTTTAAGGTAGCTATAGGGCTTTTCGGGAGGAGGGCTGCAGCTTTATAGGCGCTTTAGGGGGCTATATAGGGAGGCTGGGGGGGTATGCGGGGGGAGGCCGGCTGGGGGGTATAAAAAGGGAGGCTGGGGGGTATATAGGCAGGCTTAGGGGGTTTTATTTGGGAGGTTAGGGGGGATACAGGCAGGCTTGGGGTATATTGGCAGGGTTTTTGGGGGTTTTTACAGGCAGAATTAGGGGGGTTTTAAAAGGCAGGCTTAGGGGGCTTTATACAGGGGGGCTTTTTCCAGGGGTATACAGGCAGGTTAGGGGGGGCGTTATACAGGCAGGGTTTGGGGGGGGTTTATACAGGCAGGGGTTTACAGGCAGGGGTTAGGGGGGGCTTTTTACAGGTAGGTTTTGGGGGGGCTTTATAAAAGGCAGGCTTATACAGGCAGGCTTAGGGGGGGGTTTATACAGGCAGGGCTTATACAGGCAGGCCCTTTGGGGGGCTTTATACAGGCAGGCTTGGGGGGGGTTTATTTCAGGGAGGGTTTAAGGGGGGCTTTATACAGGAGGTTATACGGCAGGCTTTAGGGGGGGGTTTATACAGGCAGGTTTTGGGGGGCTTTTTTAAGGCAGGCTTAAAGGCAGGCTTAGGGGGGGGCTTTATACAGGCAGGCTTGGGGGGGGGGGTTTTTACAGGCGGCTTAGGGGGGGGCCCTTTTTACAGGGAGGCTTTTTTACGGCAGGCTTGGGGGGGGTTTTTTTCAGGCAGGCTTAGGGGGGGCTTTATAAAGGGAGGGTTTTTTTCCAAAGGAAAGGTTAGGGGGGGGGTTTATACAGGCAGGGGTTTTACAGGCGGGTTTTGGGGCAAGTAAAATAAGAAATAGTTTACTTACCTGACCCACGCTCCCCCCCTTGCGCCGCGTGCAGCTTCTTTGCAGCCCCTGTGCTCAGCGGGGCGGCGCGGTGATGTACGTCCCCCCGCGGGACCCAAAGTGATCCCAGGGGCCGGCAAAGGGGTTAGCCCAGCCCGAGCGATCGGCGCTCCGTTCTGCTACCTCCCTGTAGCGCTGCCTCTGGGGAACGCTCGGGCTGGAGGGCCCGGGGGTTCAGAGGGGGGATGCGCCGGGCCCCCCAGCTCCCCGCCCACCGCAGTGAATGTTAAGTTCACTGCCGGGGGCCCCGGAGCGGCATTTTTTGGGGTTAGGGGCAGCAGCAGCTGCCCCGGGGGGGGAGGCCCCCCTACGCGGGCCCCGGGGCCCCCGGGGCAATGCTAAACCCCGCTTTCCCCGGTAGTTATGCCCCCGGTCCCCACCATATAAAATTTGTATGACACTGCGTTCGAGGAGACAAGGTTTCAATAGGTGCTGTAAGGATGGCAGTCTGGAGGCCTTTATTTGACACCCCGCTG
>JAODAL010049808.1:0-27888 GCA_025379985.1 Phyllomedusa bahiana | reverse complement strand
GAAATAAAGAAAACAAATGATTTTATTTAATTTAAAATTTTTTGGGTTTCGTTACCCCAATATTATTATTGATTTTATATACACATCGGGACAACTTCTGTAGTGTTATTTGATTTCGGCCATGTCCATTTTTATTTCAGATCGCATTAGAAAACCCATCGGAGCGCCGCTCGCTCTCCCATTTTTCTTCCAAATAACGGCGCCTCTTTTAAATTAGCCAATCACAGAGCTCGCTCTGAATTTATTTTCCCCATAGAACTCTATGAGAAAGTAGCTCGCGCTCTGATTGGCTAAGATGGACGAGCCCCCTCATCTTCAACCAATCAGCTCGTCTGTCTTGTTACTGTATTTTGAACTGTCCCGCCTTTCATTTTGATTGGTCTATATTTCTCCATAGGTTGTAATGGGTCTTTGTCGCTCCTATTCTGATTGGTCCAAACTTCTCCATAGATTTTAATGGGTCTTTGTTGCTCCTATTATGATTGGCTGGCTTCAAACCGACACCAATGAGAAGGGGCTTAAACAATTTAAATTACTGTATTTCCCGGCAATTCTCTCTATTGCAATTGCCTATGTAGCGCCGGTCTCGGCGAAAAACGCGTTGTTAGCGATTTAAGTGGTTAATTTTTAATGAAGGTTTCAGCGCTTTATCTGATAATATTTTACACAATAAAACTTTTTTTAAATTCATACTGCATGCCATACGTCGCTGAGCGCCGAGATTGCATTGCGCCCATCTCTCCATAGACTACAATGGGAGAAGTAGCTCGCGCTCTGATTGGCTGGGATAGGCAAGCCACCGCTAGCTCAGCCAATCAGCTCTTTCTGTCTTGTTACTGTATTTTGAACTGTCCCTCCTTTCATTTTGATTGGTCTATATTTCTCCATAAGTTATAATGGGTCTTTGTCGCTCCTATTCTGATTGGTCAATTCTCCTCCATAGCTTAGAATGGGACCCTGTCGCTCCTATTCTGATTGGCCGAGATAGCCAAGCCCCCGGTAGCTGAACCAATCAGCTCTTTTCTGCATTTTTACTGTATTTTGAACTGTCCCACCGTTGATTCTGATTGGTCAATCGTTCTCCATAGGTTTTAATGGTTCACTGTCGCTTCTATTCTGATTGGTTGGTTTCTGGCGACCAATGAGAATAGCTTTCTGAATTTGAATTAAAGATATTTCCCGGCAATTTCCAATATCCGAATTCTTGATATTGCGCTGTTCTAGATATTTGGAAAGTGATCTTTTTGTATTATTTTTGGTTTGGAGGTGCAGCTCTTTTCTAACAATGTTTTCCGCCTTTATAAAGGCAATTTTTTGGGATTCATACTCCTACTGCACGGAGCGGAGCGCCAAGATTTCTGTCGCGATCTTCTATCTGCTTCCTCGCATGTTCCGTTCTTGCTTCACTTCGCCTCCACCGGAACATTTCAACCAAAATCAACTAGGTCTGCTTGTCGGCGCTGCTGAGCGCTGCATTGCGCCGCGATTTGGCGAAACCGCCATGTAATGCCTCAAGGGTTTTAGCGCACCGCGCCCTCTGCCCGCCCCTTCATGCGAGGCGCAGCTGAAAGTGGCGAACGCTGCGCCCAACATCGCATCCCTGCGTCCGACAGTGGGATTCGGGCCGGGAGGCGCATTATACGCCAGAAAACAGGCGTAAAGCCCGATCATACATGTCGCCCTGAATGTTACAGTAAATAAAAAAAAAAAGTTTTAAAGTACAAAAAAAAAGTATTTTAAGTTCAAATCACCCCCGTTTCTCCATTTTACTAATAAAAAAAAGTTACACATATTTGGTATCGCCGCGTCCGAAAAAGTCAGATCTATAAAAATATAACATTTATCCCGTACGCTGAACACCGTTTAAAAAAAAAAAATTCCCAAATGCCAAAATTGCGTTTTTTGGTCATTTTACGTCACTCAAAAAATGGAATAAAAATTGATCAAAAAAGTGCATGCATTCAAACTGCTAGCGAATAAAAAGTACACTTCAGCCCGCAACAAATGCGCCCTCACTGCCCTCCGTAGGTGTTAGTACAAAAAAGTTATTGGTGCACAAAATGGTGCCGGGCGCAAATTTCAAAAATAGAAAAGGGTTTGGAATTTTTTACGGTACCAAAACATAACGGAAACCTACATGTTTGTTATTGCGGATGCGTAAAAACCCTGTAGAATACAGATAAAACATTATATTTACCAAAGATTGAACGCGTAAAAAGAAAAACACCAGAAACATGGGGGAAAATAAAAATTTTTTCACAATTTGTCCCACTTGGAATTTTTTGCGGTTTTCCCAGTTTATTCTATAGTATAGTGAATAAACCATTAGAAAGTACATCTTGTTCGCAAAATAAAAGCCCTCATATGTCTATGTAGGTGGAAAAAAAAAAGTTATGGCTTTCAGAAGGCGAGGAGGAAAAAACGAACGTGTCACCAAAAAAAAAACGGCGGGTCCTTAAGGGGTTAAAGAAGGAAAAGCTTTCTCCTTTCTAACTGAGTGACAATAAGAACTTGACATCAGATCAGGAAGCCAGAGACAGAGAGCCACCTCATTACCCCAATCCCTTCAGAGGAGGAAGATATAGAGGTAGAACCAACTACTCAGGCTCATGGAGGAGATATCCAAGGAGGGGGTACGATTATGGATACCAACAATGAGGAGTAAAAACCAGATCCCCTTCAAATATAAATTTAGCCTCTTCCTCATCATTAGCTACACCTTTTTTAGACCAAGTGGAAGGCCCACCCTATACTCTGAGGGAAAAATCAGACAAACCAAAGAGGGGGGCAGGAAAAGCGAAGAAAACCAAGTGATTAATTTATCTACTAGATCAGGGGTGTCAAACTGCCGGCCCTTCAGCTGTTGGGAAACCAACTCCCATCATGCCCATGTTCTAGATTTTTAAATGCATGATGGGAGTTGTAGTTTCCCAATCTTTTGTATAGGTATGGGGTATACACAAGCCAAAATATGAAATTGCTCCAATTGAGGCACACTAATGGTATCGTCTGCGTATGGACCAATCTTCCATTTGGTCTAATGCTTCATATATATCGGAGTGCAAACGTATAAGAAGAAGTAGAAAACTTTATTTAGACGACTATAATACAAGCATTAAAGTCCAAGAGACATACTTGCATATGAACGAGCTAGTCCCTTTGTTTTGAGCCATGGCTTCTGGTATATTTCGAGAGCGTGGATTCAATGCAGAGCATGTAGCAGAGTGAAAGCATTTTCCAGGCTGGGTGTAACACACCCGTGCGACGTTTCGAGAGGGGGTGCCCCCTTTCTCAAGCATGTGTGACGTAATGCTGTTCTCCTTATTATATAATAAGTTTAAATGTTTAATTCTTGCTATAGTATGTATATAAAAAACAATTTAAAAACAACATTAACAAGAACACATTTAAATTAAGTATCTCATTGAGACCTTAGGATTCAACGTATCAAGCCTATGAATCCAAAAGGCCTCTCTACGTAACAGTATCGTTTCTATTGGAATACCTTTCTCTGTCTTGTATCTGCTCCAAAACACCAGCGTAATTTTGCTTAACCCGTTTTGATTTTCATAAAAATGTCTTGCTAATGTGCTCTCTCCGTACTTTTTTTTCTTTAACATAGTATTTATATTATTTATCTTTATTCATTCTGTCTTTGTATGTGCGGATTGGGAGAGCGATGTTCATTAAGTCTAATATTTATTGGTCTAGTGTTTGTTTGTCCAATTATCCCATCGCCACAAGGGCATTTATAAATATATACATTTTTACTGTACAAGTATATTAAAACCCTTTATATATCAACGGAATAGTGCCCTTTGTGGTGTGGGTAACAGATGGACCAGCGTATAAATGAATGGCAATTTTGACAGTTATGACAGGCAAAGGTGCCAACTCGTTGTGAAGATAGAGTAGACTTGATATATGGATAGGGAGACTTAAAGAAGAAAAAGTTACGGAGAGAGCACATTACAAGACATTTTTGTGAAATCAACACGGTTTAGCAGAATTAACGCTGGTGTGTTTTGAGCAGATACAAGACATATCTGAGAAGGTATCCAAAAGAAACGATACTGTTACGTAGAGGCGCCTTTGGATTCATAGGCTTGATACGTTGAATCACCTAAGGGTCTCATGAGACACTAAATTTAAATGTGTTCTTGTTTAATGTTTGTTTTTAATTGTTTTTATATATACATACTATAGATAGATATTAACAGTTAAACTTGTATTATATATAATGGAGAACATGCATTACTCCACACATGCTTGAGAAGAGGGGCACCCGCTCTCGAAACGGTTCGCACAGGTGTTACGCCAGCCTGGAAAAGACTGCTTTCACTCTGCTACATGCTCTGCATGAATCCACCGCTCTCGAAATATACCAGAAGCCATGGCGGTCACCTCTAATGAAAAACCCTAGGCTCTTTCATAAGCAATTATGTCTCTTGGACTTAACCTTGTATTTATAGTTGCTAAATAAAAGTTTTCTACTCTTCTTATACGTTTGCACTACGATATACTATGAAGCATTTAACCAAATGATAGATATGTGTCAAAACCATACGCTACCATTAGTGTGCCTCAATTGGAGCAATTTCATTATTTTTGGCTTGTGAGTATACCCATACCTTACAAAAAGATTAGATTAACTATTCTTCTAATTTGGGGAATCAATATATTTGAAGACGTATAATATGTCTTTATGAAACTAAAAGCAGTACTTACCGATAGGCGGGCGGTAGACGTTCAGCTTGTTCAGACACAGATAAACAGAGTATTCTCAGACAGGCACAAGATGCCGCCTAGGGCTACATAAACATGATATAGCGCAGGTGGACCTATCAAAACAACTCATGCAATTAAAGAAGATAAAAAAAAGAAATCAATCTTGATTTCACATGCCTCAGCACTCACTGAATACGCGAAAGTCGCCAGGATTCCAAGAGGCAGTTCGAAGCCCACATTCATGTCAGATATTGCTTCAAGGATTACCAACTGTATAAAGAATAAGGTGGTTTGCAATTGCAACAAATATTCATTATATTTGATTTATCTACATATTCAACACCTACAACTGGCGATTTAACAAGATAAACAGTGAAATTAAAACTTTGGAAGGATTACTTTAAAACAATCCACAATTCCAGAGACATACGAACGAGCTAATGAGAGTTCAAAATAGCATTGCTAATTGGCAAATACAACTTTAGAAAACACACTTAAAAAATTTGAACGCGACACCCCCCCCCGCGATTACCAACTTAAAATCGAGTCTATAACCTGGCACGGGGGGGGGGTGGGAGACCAGAACTCGTTATAGGATTATCCTAACCGCAGACCGGAGCCATAGATCTCGAGAGTACAAGTGAACTTGTACGATCCAACTCAGATGATTGCTTTTCAAGCAGAATGCAATAAGATCTAGCAATAAACAAGATGATTTTTTTAGATAAGGCAAACCGGACAAAGGAACAAACGTTCAAGTGGCAACCAACTCGGAAAAGGAAAAGCGAAGAAACGGACTTAGAAGCATCTATACCATAATATCTCCTTATCTCGCTCACTCTCCAAATCCCTGTCTGTTTCATCAAGGACTATCCTGGATACAAGACTGAATTTCTATAACTACCTACACGGATAATGATGTGTAGAATATAATGAGATTTGTTCCACAAAATGTGTAGATCCATCAGACTTAAAATGCACTTTGTGGATAAATAAAAAGAACATATAATTTGACAGCAAAAATATACCTATAGCGCTTATTAACCCCTTCCCGACATTGGGCGTCATGCATACTTACGGCCCTAGCAGGGAAGTGACTTCCCGCAAATGGATCGTAAGCATACGCCCGGTGTCGATCGCGCCGGGCTTGCGGCGAGCCGCGCGCGATCGCGGCATGGAAACCGAAGCGGTAAATTACCTGCTGGCTATCATGCCCCATCAACCCCCGGGCCGGAGTGAGCTCCGCCGCGGGAAAACCATCATTTCCGCAGCCTGTCATGGCCGCAGATAATGATGCCGACAGGCAGGAGGAGTGAGCTCCCTCTGCCTACGATCGGCTGAGGCAGCGGCACAAATTTTCCGCTCGCCCGTCTCCTACCAGACTCTCTTGGCCCTTATGCTTCTGAATGCATCCGGGTATCTGGTGACCGTCACCCGAGAAGCCCCACATGACATTGTGGGTCATGAGTCACTAGTTGCCATGGCGACCAGATCGCCTCTTCAAACAGCAATCTATTATGCTTATCCCAGTGGGGATTTGCAGTTACAAATCCTCACTGGGGAAAACTAAAAAAATGTGAAAAGTAAGAAAAAAAAGTAAAACACAAACAAAAAATAAAATTAAAACACAATACACTGCCCTTTTTCCCCTTTACAAACGCCAATCGCCCTAAAAAATAAAAAAAAATAAAAGATCAAAAATAAATAAAGTAACCCTATATTTGGTATACCCGCGTGCGTAACGATCCACTCCAAAAATCAGTCATGTAATTAACCCGTATGGTGAACCCGCCGTAAAAACAAAAACAAAAAACAGTCACAGAATTGCGATTTTTGGCAACCTGCAGCACATTAAATGGAATAAAAAGCGATCAAAAACGTCATAATAACAAACTCCAAAGTTTACCAATAACAAACGTCAGTTTCATCCCGCAAAAAAAAAAGTTCTTACACGTCTCTGTAAACCGGAAACATAAAAAAGTTAGGTGCTCTCAAAGACAGTCGATGCATAATATTATTTAACACAATAAAAACACTATTTTTTTTAAAGTGCTTTTCCAAATAAAAAAAAACTTATATAAATAAGGGTATCGCCGTAATAGTACCGCCTCTCACCCCCATGAGAGTAAAGCTAACTGTCATAGATACTGCACCGTGAGTGCTGTGAAAAATAAAAATAAAAAAACACTACTAGATTGCAGTATTTTCTTCACCCTGCCTGTCCAAAAAAACGGATTTAAAACTCTCAAAATCTGGTCCCCCCAAAAATGATACATAAAAACGTCACTCATCCCCGCAAAAAAAAGCCCCTACACAGCTCCAGCACACAGAATAAAAAAAAAAGTTAGGCTCTCAGACTATGCGATGCAAAAACGTGTTTTCCTTTTTGTGTATAAAAGTTTTTATTGTGTAAAGCAGAAAACATAAAAAAAAAACAAATTTGGGTATCAGTGTAATCATATCGACCTTCTGAGCTAAATTAGTGGGGGGGGGGGGGGGGGGGGGGGGGGGGGGGGGGGGTGATCTAAGCACATGTCAGCTATACAGCACGGTGACCGCTGTTTAAAAATAAAAATAAAAAACACTACCAGGAATGCTGTATTTTGTTCAAAATGCTCACAAAAACCTTAATAAAAAGTGATCAAGCGTCAATATGCACGCCCATAAGCAATGGTACTGAATAAAAACGTCAACTCATCCCACACAAAACAAGTCCCATAATCACTCCCGTATACAGGAACACTGAAAACGTTATGGCTATCAAACAGGACAACATAAAAAAAAACGCAATTTTTTTTTATAGACCTATTTCTATTGTGTAAAAGTAATAACAACATAAAAAAACATATAAAATCTATATCATTGCAATTGTACCGACCCCCCATATAAAGAATCCTGTCATTGATACTAGCACCGGTGAACGCTGTAAAAATATGAAGCCCAAAAACAATGTCGGAACTGCGTTTTATCCCCTCATTATCATAGCCAATGCAAAAAGAAAAAAACTTGAACACCTGTGCACCCAAAATGGTACAATACACCCCTATATTGAGATCTATGAGCGTGCTTGAATCCAAAATGGGGTGACTCTGGAAGGTTTTCACCTTTCTGGTTATTTTGTTGGCTTTGATAAAGCGACATGGCACCCACAAAAGCTGCGTTCCAAAATCAAGTAACACTCCCGACCCCTTAAACTCCCAGCCCTGCTGCCCCACACATTTTTTACACCCCACATTAGGTATTGCCGAACTGGAGATGAAATTGCGTAACAAGGTTTTGGGTGTTTTTGTTACGCAGGATGCCTTGTAAAAAATTTAAAATTTTTTCAGCTAAAATTGCAGATTAAAAAAAAAAGTTTTTAAAATTTTCACACCCTAAGCTAAAATTTTTGGGGACCCCTGTGGGGTCGAAAAGCCACTACCCCCCTGGATTATTCCTTAAGGGGTTTTTTTTCCCAAATTTGGGGTATTTTTAGGGGGTTTTTTAATTTTTAGCCCCTTTGGGTGTCCGCAAACTGAAAGGGCCCCTAAATAAAATCGTAATAAAAATAGCCCCAAGTCAGTGGGTCTCCTCCTACTGGGGCTTGTGGTTGAGCAAATAATGATGGGCCCCACATATGGGATATCTCTGAAAACGGCAAAAATCTGGGAATCAATAAATTTGCATTTCCCGATCCACTTTTAAACTTTTTCTTGTGAAAAATGCAAAAAAATTGAAAATTTTGCAAAAAAAAAAAAAATTTTGAAACTTCACTTCCATTTTGTTTTAAAATTCCTGTAAAAAACACCTAAAGGTTTAAAAAACTTTCCCAAAACGTTTTTAAATCTTTAAGGGTGAGTTTTTTTAGATAGGTCATTTATGGGGGGTCTAACATACAGGTAATAAAAGTCACTTAGAATGGACTGGGGCCCTAAAAAAAGTTCTTGAAATTTTTTTGAAAATTGAAAATTACTACTAAATTTTTAAGCCCCCCAATTCGTAAAAAAAAAAAAAAGAAATTTAAAAAATAGGCCCAAAAACACAACATATGGGAGAGTTATTATAAACTATTTTTAGTGGAATAAAATATCGTCTTTCATGCAGAAATTTTTTAAGTTTTAAAAAGGTAAATTTTTCAAAAATTTTTCCGATTTTTTTTTTTTACAAAAAAACAAGATTTTTTTTGGGCCAAAATTTCTTTCTATCTTAAAGTATAATGTTCCGAGAAAACAAACTCTGAATCCCCTGGAAGGTTAAAGTGCAAAAAAATTATTTCAAATAAAGTGACACTGACAGATTTCAAAATGGGGCTCTGTCAGAGGGGCCAAAACTGGCTCCGGGGGGAAAGGGGGTTAAAAAAAAGTCAATTTGGGACCCCATAATTGTTAATACAAAAAAATTTGGGAATACTTTTTCAACAACTAGTCAAAAAAGATGTGGAATTCTTTTTAATAAAAACTCAGATAAAAAACCTAAAATAAAAATCTAAAACGACATGAATGGAAAGGGCCTTAAAAGATCTAAAAGAGGATGGGATCTTTTAAAATAAAAAAAGCCGAAAAAAGGCGGGGCTACGTTGATCCTTGACACAAAAAATTTATATTAAAGAAGCTAAAAATTTGGGGTTTTCAAAAATCAGGAATTTTATAAAACCCAAATTGAAACAAAGGGCCCCCAATAAAAGAGTTTAATGAAATCATCAAAATATTTTAAAAAGAACCCCCATTTTTAACGGCAAAATACAAAAACAAATGTTTTACTATTTTTTAAACCAATAAAACACCCCCGCACCCAAAATTTTTTTAAATTAAAACACCAAAAATTCATAAATCTTCAAAAAACCCCTTTCCCGGACCCCTATAGTGGCCCGGGGAAAAAATTTCCATCTTCAAACCCCATTGCCACTTATGTTGCCCCAAAATTTTTTACAAAAATTATTTTTAAGATAAAAAAATTTTTTAAAGAGTTTACAGGTAAATGTTCAGTTTTTACAAAACCCCGGACTGTCAAGATGTTCTCAAATTTGCTACCTTAGTTATTAAAATCTCTATATAAAAATTTTTTCTTTGCAGGAAGGATGGAAGGGGTTAAAATTATTTTTGTCAAGATCCCACACTGTCCAATCGAGAAATAAAATTTTTATTAACCTTTTGATATTATTTTAACCAAAAAACAAAATTTGGGTTTTGGGAAAAAAAACCAATATTAAAATGCAATTACAAAGGCCCTCGTTTGGGTTTCCCGGCAGCATCTGGCTATGCAAATTTTTCTACATGGCCCATTTTTGAAAAAAACTTACGTTTTCCAAACAAGGGAACAGCATCCATTTAAAAACTGGGGTTTAAGAAAAAGTCGACGATATCTTTTATTTTTTGGGACAGGAAAGTAACAACTAGATAACTTTATCCGGGAAATTTAAAAATAGCCCCACACAACCGGCTAAATTTACTGCAAACCCCTTTCAGGAAAACCCAATTTTATTTAGTTTAAAAAGGTAGAAAATTTAGAAAACAAGTTTACAAAAATACAAACTAAACTATCCCACCACATTTTGGGAAAAAAAAATAACATCTTACTTTAAAAAAAGTCACCATGCCCAAAATTTTTTTTTTAAAGGTACCCCGGGGAGCCAATTTTATAAGAGAAAGGGACGAAATATGCTTTTGATGATCAGTTTGTATCTGCAACAAATGAAAAAATTTGGTTACAAATTTTACTAATAGGGGGTTTTTTTTTAAAATAGAAAAGAAGTGGAACAAATATTTATGGAAGTCTTTGAAAAAAGCCAGACTTGATCTTTTGTCTAAAAAAAACTAAACCAGATAGTTTTAAAGTTCATTAGCAAGTAGGTAAAAAAAACCCCAACAGAAAAAAAACGAATAAAAAAAAAAACCCCCCACTGGCTTTTAAAATTCCCAGTGTTTTTGAAATACCTCATCTGTTTAGAAAAAACCCTGGGGTTTATCTAAAAAAAAAGGGAAAACTATGGAAACCCATCATCACTAATCTAAGTGGGAAAAAGAAATTATCAGTCTACTTTTATTTTCCAAAAACTTTTTTGGCCCCCTTTGCCTGTCTTAACTGTAAAAAAATTGCCATTAAATTTTACGTGGGTCCATCTTTTTCCCACACCACCAACAAAGGGCTTTTCCCTTTGGGATTTTAAAAGGTTTCCATACATGTAACAGTAAAAATGTCATATTTTTAAAAAAAAATGCCCTGTGGAAATGGGAACATTGGACAAACAACTAGACCAATAAAAATTAACTTAATGAAAAACGCTTAAAATCCGCACATACAAAGCCCAAAAATGAATAAAGATCAAAATTATAAAATCTATGTTAAAGAAAAAAATTGGGAGAGAGCAAAAATAGCAAACATTTTTATAAAAAATTCAACAGGGGTTAGAAAAATTACGTGGGGGTTTTTTGGGAAGCCGATACAAGACAAGAAGGTATTCCAATAGAAACGATACTGTTACTAGAGGGGCCCTTTTTGGATTCATGGCTTGATACTTTGGGAATCCAAAGGGGTCTAAATGAGAAACTTAATTTAAAATGTGTTCTTGAAAAATTTTTGTTTTTAAGTGTGTTTTTTTATATACATACTATAGATAGATATTAAAAAAAACCCTTATTATTTTTAAAAAGGAAAAACATGCATTACGCACACTTGCTTGGGGAAAAGGGGGGGCCCCGCCTCTCGAAAGTCCACAGGTGTGTTCCCCCACCGGGAAAAGATGCTTTCATTTCTGCAAATGCTCTGCATGAATCCACCCCTCCGAAATATCCCAGAAGCCAGGGCTCAAAACTAAGGACAAAGGCTCTTCATAGGGCAAGTATGTCTTTTGGGGAAAATTTTAACACTTGTTTTATAGCCCGTCTAAAAAAAGTTTTCTACTTTTTAAATACGTTTGCACAAAGATATATATAAAAGGTTTGAAGTTTCCCAACAGCTGGGGGGCCGGCAGTTTGAAAACCTGTGTACTAGACCCTTTAATACAGATGAGTGAAATGTCCCCCTTAAAAGATTGCCCATTAAATTCCAACCACTGGGTTTTAAGGGAATTTCATTTTGGGTAAAATCCATTAATTTGTTTGAAGGAACCCCAAAAAGGGTTTAAATTTTTGGGGAAAAAAAATTGTTTCTCAAAATATTGAAAAATTTGAATTTATCTAGGGTGATTTTCCCGGGGGGTTTAAGGGCCCTTACTGAATAGGGGGGAAAAGGGATAATGAATGGAAAAGGATATACGGGTTTTAAAAAAGCTAAAAAAGTACCCAACAACCCCCTCCAAAAAATTTAACACCAGAGTTGATTTTTTTAAAACCCCTTAAGGACCCAAAGCCATTTGGGGGCCCTTTCCTGACAGCCCCTTTTTTTTAAAATTCTACATGTCACGTTTTTTGGGGAATAACTTTGACATTTTTAACTATCCATGTAAATTCTGAGTTTGTTTTCTCGTGACAATTGTGCGTTTACTTTGTAAAAAAATTTGAACCCATACAACCCTTTTTTTTTGGGGAAAATATAAATTTTTCATGAAAATTTAAAAAAAATCTGTGTTTTTTGAAATTTCCCCAAAATTTCTGCAAACAAGAAAAAAAATAATTTTTTTTCAACCCCCAAAATTTAGTTTTAAAAATTTAGCATTTTTCCCCCTTTTTTCCCGGGCTAAGGTTGGATCTTTTTTTAAATGTCCTTTTTTTATGACTTTAGAGGGCTTAAAAATTTAGTAGTTTTTTTTTGGTAAACTTTTTCCAAAAAAAAATTTGCAAAAAAACGTTTTTTTAGTGACCAGTCCATTTTTGACAGGGTTAGTGGGGGCCCTGTATGTTAAAAACCCTCCAAAAATTGACGCCTTCTAAAAATGGGCCCCCTTTAAAATTTATTTAAAAACAGTGTTTAGGAAGTTTGAAAAAACCCTTTGGGTATTTCACAAAAAAATTAAAGCAAAGTGGGGGGTGAAATTTCAAAATTTCCTTTTTTTGAGATTTTAAATTTTTTTAAACCCATTTTTTCCCACGGGAATACGTATATGTAAACTAGGTAAATGCAATGTTTATCTTTTCCCCCCATTTTCGGGCCGTTTTTAGAAATATCCCATATGTGGCCCCCTTAGTGCATTTTTTGGCTCCCCCCAATAAGCCCCAAAATGGGAAAAGACCTATTTGGACTCTGCTTTCTCATTTTAAAAGAAATTTTTAAATTTGGGGCCCCAATTTTTTCGGGTTTGAAGAGGCCCAAAAAGGGTGCTAAAACTTAATAAACAACCCCTAAAAAGCCCCCATATTAAAAACCCTACACCCCTTAAGGTATATTTTTACAGGTGTGTTAATTTACTTTAAACCCCAAAATTTTTTTTCCTCTTGGGACCCGGGGGCTACCCCCAGTTTAAGGGGAAAGGGCTAATGGGGAACCCCTGCGCTCCCTCAAAACCGCCCAACCCTTTTCCTGGGCTGGTGGGATTTTAGGCCCTTTTGGGGTTTGAAGAGGAATGGGGCCCTTTTTCACATCCAAGTACATTCTGGGGATGTTTTATTTTTTGACGTTTCGTGCTGTGGCAGGGCACGAAGGCACAGTTTTGTTTATTTATTGAAACCTTGAACAATGACATTGGTTTAAAACTGACCCATGAGATTCATGAGCATGAAATTGCGTTTCTGGATGTGAAAATCACAAAATACTCATTGGGATGTTTTTCAGACTACTTTTTCGTAAAAAATGGCCCCAAATAGTCTTTCTCCCCTTTTGGGGAAAACCCTCATTCCTGAAAATTTTAAAAAAAAGGGAAAACCCCAAAAAGGTTTTATTGTGTGGAAACGAAAAATTTCTCTAGGGTTTATGAATTTTACCAAAACAACAAATTGTCTGAAAAATAGATTTTTGGAGAGAGGTTCCCCGTACTGTTTTTAAGATAAGCCCTTTTTAAGGGAAAAACGGGGGGCATCAGCATGAATGCATTACTTTGTAATGTTTCCCAAAAGGGAAACCCTTTTGGTTAGGGTTCGGCAAACAGAACATTTGGGACCTTTTTTATGAACAAACGAAGGGGTGAGGGAAAATCTTAAAAAAATATTGGGTTTTTCTTCGTTTGATAAGGGATTGAGGGAAATTTAAAACCCTCCCATACCATTAATTACAACAGAAAGGGAAAGATCGATTTTGCGATCGGGGCTGGGGCTTAGCCATTATGTCCCCGTTTCCCAAAAGAACAAAACGTGGCTCGAGGGAAGCCACCTTTTGGGAAACCCTTTAATGTGGTAAATGTGTACTTTTCCTTTTGTGGCAAAAGTGAAGGGAAATTTGAAAAAACACCACTACTGGTTTTTTGAGCTATGAAATAAAGGATTTTTAAATTTAAATTTCCAAACAAAATGGGTAGTTTTTCCTGCACCCTGTATGTTCCAGGAAAAATATATAGGGAAAAAATACGATAGTTTAAACTTTGTATAGAGGAAAAAAATTTTGGGGGACATCAAGCAATTTTGGGAGGGATTTAAACCCCCGGGAAAGACATATCGTGAAGAAATGCAGGGGAATTTTTTGGGCTTTTGTTTTTTATTATTTAAAAAATTAAGGGGCTACTCGAGAAAGGGTGACATTGATAAAAAATATTTTCTGGGAAAAGGGAAAAACCCAATGGACATATCGTTTAAAAAACCGGGGGTTTGTCCGGATGGTTTTTAAAAGAGGGTTTTCTATTTTGGTTGCTTCTTATGAATTGATAATTATGTTGTGCGAATAAGAAAATATGGGGCAGGATAATTTCAGTAAATAATTTTTTTTTCCCGTTTCTAATTGGGACACTTGGTGGGTTATCTTGCCATTTTTGGGGTTTTAAAAATTTGGGCATGAATGCCCAAAACCCCGTTTTGGGTAGGAGGTATCTACCTTTTTTTTTTGTTTTCAAATAAATTGGTTGCTTTTTTTTTATATTTTTTTGTTCCATTCTCGCTAATCCCTTCCCTTGGGGGTTTTTATTTATTTCTTCATATGGGATTTAAAATAAAGGGGTAATTATTAAAAAATCTTTTCAAATTTTCTATTTTTAAATCCTTTTTTTTTTTATGGGTCATTTTGGGGGGAAATTTTAAACTTTTCCCCCTTAGGTACTTGAGAACTGGGGGGGCACTGGGGTTTTTGGTTCCCCGCAGGTTGCTGCATATTGTTAAAAAAATATGGGTTGTGAGATTGAGGCCCCTTATCTGCTCAATTGAGCATGTTCAGGTCCCCAAACATGGTGCCGGGGGATACTAGCAGGGAACTCCCGTCCGGAAATGACCAGGGGCGCAGGCCCCGAAGCCTTATTTTCAAGCGTTTTTTGCCGGCATGGAATGGCGCCTTTTGGGAAAAGACGCCGGGTATTAAAATGACCCCTGCAGTAAGCACCAAATTTAAAAATTTGGGGGGTGGCCATCATCCACTCTACTGGGGTCCGGGGGAAACCCCTAACTTAAAGGGGGGTATTTTAAAAGGGAAAGGGGAGTTTGGGAAGGTTTGAGAGGTGGGACAACCCCCTTTTCCCCTACCCCTACCCTTTTTTTCCTGTGAATTTTTTGTGCTCCGCATCTTGGAGCCCGGCCTTTGTATCCCTGATAACCTCGGGGTACCGAGAGGGGGGGAAAAAACTTCGGAACGTGAAATTATGCTAAAAAGGACAGTGAGATTTTTCCTCTCTTTGTAATTTTTTTTATTTGTTGCCACTATTGATGTGGTGTTACTTTAATTTTTTAAGAGGGGTTTTTGGGGACCCATACCAAGTGTATAGACGTGAGGGGGTGATAAAGGGGGGCCGTCTAAAAGGGGGGGCTTCCCGTTTTTAGGGGTTTTCCCCCCTTATTTTTTAAATATTTTTTAAAAAAGGTGATAGTACACTCGTGGATTGGTGTCTTTTCTTGGGGTTTAAACTCTGTGTCATCTAGGAAAATTTTTTGGGGGTTTCCAACCATCTAGTACTTTTTCGATGTTTCAATGCTTTTTCATTTTCCCGTTGGGGTTTTAGTGTATTAAAGGGGGGGCATATTTTGGTCACTGTATTTTTAATGATAATTTAAATTTAAAAATTTTAAAATTTAGAGTGGATTTTTGGGTACATTTTTCGGATTTTCTAGTTATTTAATCCCTTCTGCATATTTTCTTTGCTGTGAGAGGTAGAACAGACTACCATTGGTCTAAACTTGCACTTGATAGATTAGCAGGTGTTTCGAATGGTAATTGGGCTGCTCAACCCCCGAGCTAATCTCAAGGGTCAAGTTTTAAACCAAAATGTGTCAGGGGGGAAAGCTTTCCTTTTGGTTTTTTGTGAACCCTCATGTTATTGGAGTCTGTTCGTGAGAAGGGATTTTACAAGAAAGAAAATTTTTTAAAAATACACTGGATTTTTTGAAGCTGGCAAGAACCTATGAACTCTTCCTTGCAAAGTCAGAGTTACAGTTTTGCTCTTTGCAGATTCCCTACCACAGACTTTAGGAAAAACCGGGTTTAGCCCGGTTTTTTCCGTTGGTTTGTGACTACCACTAGGTCCCACCCAAAAAAAATACAAAAAACAATTTTTATCCCTGGCAACCCTAAAAACTCATCTCCCCAAAACCAGGGAAAAAACACCTTTAACCCCCCGGGGACTTTTGGGTTTCCCATCTTCCATATAAATACTTTAACACCTACCATCCCTCATGCCCCGGGGGGGGGGAAAAAAAAAAAACCCATCAGTGCATTCGAAAACATTGGAAAGTGCTCCAATTAGGATATCCCCAAATACCAGAATTCCGCTCACCAAGACGCATGTGCTACAAAGACTCGGAAATTTTGGGGCCCCGTTCCCACGGTTATTTTCTGGTTTTTATTGCAGGGGGCGGATTTCGCCCGCAATTACGCCGGGAGCCGTTTCAGCCGGGGCCCGGGGGCCGGGAGGGTTTGCCGGGACCATAGACTTTTCATTATCTATGGCGCCCTACACGCCGTAAATAATTTCCCCAGGGCACTTTTTCCCCCCTTGGGCCCGGGCGGGGTTTTGGGCATAAATGCCACTCTGCCCGGAAAACGCTTTTACTCCAAAAGAAACATAAAAGCCTTAAAAATGTTTTTCAAAAAGCACACAGAAAAAAAGACCTACATTTTTTTGGGGACCCATCCCCTGATCTAATGAAAAAAAAATGGAACTGTTTGGCCATAATTTATCATCCGGGTACGTTTGGGGGAAAAAAAAAAGCTTGGAGGCTAAATAAACCATCCCCCCTGTGAAAAAGAGGGGGCAGCATCATGTTGTGGGGTTTTTTTGCAGGGGGGTGGTGCACTTCACAAAAATGGAAATTGGGAAAGAAGTTATGTGCAGTATAAAGAAATAAGCAGGTTTTTGTTTTTCTGATTTGCAAGACATACAAAAATAACAGGGAAAACGTTTTAAAAATAAGTAATGAGGGGGTGGGGCGGCTGCGGTTTTTGTTTTGGATAAATGTGGAAAATTTATTGGGGATTTAGATTTGGGGGTTTTTAGGGGGGACACTGTGTACTGTTTTTAATTGTTTTTTAAATCTTTGTAACTTCCCATGATTTCCCTGTTTGACAATGTGTCAGGTACATCCTGTCTGTATGTCACCCTTGACAACAGTTTGGGGCCCTATGCTGTGTGAGAGTGTGCACAGACTATAAAACCCCGTATCCTGGATCTAAATGAGAAGTGGAAACAGGATCCATTCCCAATTGGAAGCGGTCGGTGCCATGAGCAATCATCGAAGGTTATTGTTGGGGGGGGGGCAGTGGAGGTGAGGGGCATGGGGTAGGGGATAAAAAAAAGGGTAGAGGGAAAGGTTTTGTGGGGTGTGCCAGTTGGACCGCCTCCTAAAAAAATTTGCAAGTTGGAGTGGGGGATGTTGGTCAGAAATATCTTGCTGCGCAAGAATACCCCTTGTTGTCGAAAGTGGGGAATGGGAGTGCGAGCAGGCTAGCGGGTGTCATATTTGGGGACCCCATTTTAGGGGGGGGACAGGGAAAATCTGTTAAAAAACCGGGATGTCGAACGTTGTTGTTTCCCTGGGGCCCCGAGTCCGACTATCGTGGTGGTTGACAGTTTGCTTGGTGGGGTGGTGAGAACCAGCTTCAGGTAGGTGGATTGTCATTAAAAACAATTGGGAATTGGTCAAAATAAGGAAGGCCCCAAGGAAAATTTTTTCAGAAATTTCCTGTTCCAGGGCCCACCAGAGAGGCAGCGGGAATTGGGAGAGGTGAAAAAAAGGGCTCAAAATTTGGGTTAGAAAAGAGGGCTTTGGGTTTTTGGAGAAATGGGTGACTTTTGTTTTTTATAGATCTATGGTAAGGACGGGTGCCCCAAATGGGGCAAAAGGGAGGAAGTTGGAGGAAATTTTAAAAATAGGGATGGGGGGGGGGGGGAGACTACAAGTGTGGCAATTAGGGGAAGATAGAGAGTGGAAATTAGGAAAAAAACAGTGGGGTGGATGGAGGGGGGGGTGAAGAAATGTTAAAAGATAGGGGAAAAGGAATAAAAACTGAAAAAATTCAAAATTGCTGTGACAAGGGACTGGTTCCCAAAAAAATAAATGAACAGAATTATTAATTGCTGAAGAAAATTGCATTGGGGATAATGGGGACATGGTGGGACGGAGCTAGACTGGGCGGTTAAATTACAGGTTTTTTTCCCGTCTATTTAGAAGAGATCGTAAAGACCGGAAGGGGGGGGGGTGTATGTAAAATCGGTCTGAAGCCAAACTGCAGGAAGATATAGGTAAGGTAATAAACAGGGGGAAACCCTTTTGGGTATACTGGAGGAGCAACAAATTTATAATTCTAATGGATCTGTATAAAGCCCCAAAAATTAAAGAACCCATAGAGATGTGTTAGGCAAAAAAGAGAAGCAAAAAAACAGAAAGAGGTTGTTATAAAGGCGACTACCAGACAAAATTGGGAATCTGAAACCCGTTTTTGTTCAAAAAAACAGGTTTTTGTCAATAACTAAAGAAATTACCCTTTCCAAATGGGCAGGAACCAACTGAGGAAAACCATTCTACTTAATATTGCTAATAGACTGACAGAGTAACAAAGTTAGGTTGAGGGACATAATAATAGTCACCATAAATAATACATGTAATTTTATCCCTTAAAAAGTTTTTTTCGTTTAGGAGCCCAAAGAACTAAAATTTGGGAGGCCCCAAAATTTCATTGACTGGGGCAAGGTGTTTTAAAAATAACAGAAAAATAAAAAATGGGATTTTTTAAAAAAACCCCTAGGCGCCCATTGAGGGTCTATCTGGGAATAAAAAAATTAGAAACAGGGAAAAAAATAATGTGGATAACAGATGTAAAAGGGGAATAACAAAAAAGTTTTTTTCACTGCCCCCCTGTTTTAGTAGTTTAAGAGGACTTAAAAAAGTATAAAAAGGGAAAAAAAAAAAATATGGGGCAGAAAGAGTTTGCCTAGAAAGTAAAATAACCAAAAAATATTTTTTTTTCATTAAAAGAAAAAAATTTAAAAAAAAGAAATGTTTGGCCTTTGAAAAGTATTGAGGGGGAGACTATAGAAGGGATGAGAAAAAAACAAAAACCTATAGAACAATTTTTTCTAACTGTATTTTACCCCAGGAGGTGACTTCCCGTTTATGAGCAGGGGGATGGGGTAAATAATTAAAAGGAGTGCAATTTTCCTGGTTAGAAAAAAATTTAAGTTAAAATAGACAAAACCCCGGGCCTGATGACTACCCCGTGTTAATTGAGTTAAGTAATGTCATAGATGGCCCCCTTTCCCTTTAAAATTATGACTAATAAAGGGTTGTCCCCAAAAGGGTTGGCACATGCAAATGGGTGTAATATTTAAAAAAAGGGGGCAAAAAATGATTGGGAAAATGGTCGGGGTTTAACCTTGGGGGTAAAATGTTTAAAGGTTTTTAGAGTGCTATCTGGATATCCCCGAAATAAATGATAACGCCTTTTCCCGTTTGGGGTTTTTGAGGATCGGTCCCTGTCAGACAAATTTTCATCGTTCTTGAGGAGGTTAGTTGGGACTGGATGTGGTGGGGCATTGGATGTCAATTGTTTTTTTTCTAAAAATTTGATACTGACAAAAGGTTGGAAAGTAAAAGGAAAATGTTTGGATGGGGAAAATGTGTGAAGGGGGAAAACAACGGTCAGTGTAGAAAAAAAAAAGGGTGGTTTAAGGGTAAAACTAGATGGACCCCTTTACTAGTGGGGTAAAGGGGTAGATTGGGCCCCTATCTTAAATATTTTCTTTAATGTCTTACCATGGTTTGACATAGAATATGGATCTTTGAGAGGTTTAAAAGTTGTAAGTAATAAAAAGGGGAAATAAGGGTTTTATTAAAAGAGATCTGGAAAATTGGGGGCCCTGGGCAGGAAAACAGTGAGGTTTAACACGAAAAAATCCAAGGTTTGAATGGGGGAAAAAAAACCCATTACTGATGTTTTCCCAAAGTTTTATCTATCGTTGGAAATACGCTTTTGAAGCTAAAGTAATAAAGTTAAAACCAGCTTTATTGTTAAATAATCCAAAAAAATCTATGAAAAAAATGAAAAATGTTTCCCAGAAAAGGGGGGCAAAATGTCCGTTTATAAAAGAAAAATTGTATTACAAAAAGTTTTAAATGCTTTCAGATTTAGTGGTATTGTATTGAAAACATAAATGATAAAGTTTTAAAAAACGAGGAAACTTTTTGAGAAAAACTTTAGGGAGCAAGCATTGTGTATAGATGTTCCATCCAGAAGGAAGGTTCTGGTTTCCAGGTGAAGTTAGAGATTATATACAATAAAAAAAAAGGAGAAAAAAAACCCCAATGCTTTGGGGGTTAAGAAAGATGTAAAAGGTGTTTTTGTGTATCTGCCCCCCCCATGGGTGCCGCCCCCAAGGGTTTAAAATTAGAAAGACAAAGACACCCCCTCAGCTGGGCCCAGAAGATAAAATAAAGGATCGTAAGCCGCAAATTTCCGCTTTTTAATACCAGGAATGCAAAAATGTAACATAAGTAAGAATAAAGGCAGACTGGTGGGAAATGATTTGGCTTTGGGGGCTACAAAACAAAAGAATTGAGTAAATTAAAAACGCAGGCTATTAATAAATTTGATATAAAAAGAAATGTTCATTAATTTGGTAATGTATTTTTTTTGACGCATTTCAATGTTACTTTAAAGGAAAAATGGGTAAATTTGGCATGGAGAAGGACTTGGGAATCCTGGTGGACAGTAAACTTAATTGTAACAGCCAGTGTCAGGCAGCAGCTGCCAAGGCAAATAGGATCATGGAGTGCATTAAAAGGGGCATAGATGCACATGATGAGAACATTATTCTCCCATTATACAGTCACTGGTCAGACCACACATGGAATATTGTGGACAGTTTTGGGCACCAGTGCACAGGAAAGACATTGTAGAGCTTGAACAGGTACAAAGGCAGCAACAAAATAATAAAAGGACTGGAATACCCAGAAAGATTAGCAAGATTCGGGTTATTAAGTTTAGAGTATGTCGGGAGGACATAAATATGGTTAAACATATTAAAGGTCCCTATAGAGATCTCTCTCAAGATTTATTTATACCCGGGACTATCAAGAACAAGGGGGCATCCTCTACGTCTTGAGGAACAAAAGTTCCTACATAAACATAGAAAGGGATTCTTTACTGTTAGAGCAGTGGATGTGGAACTCTCGCCAGGGGAACTTGTCATGGTGAATTCTTTAAAAACAGTTCAAAAAGGGTAGGGATGCATTTCGGGGTGTAATAATTAACAAGTAGTGTTGAGCGATTTTATCGACAAAGTTGAAATCGGAAAGGTTTTTATGGTGATCGAAATTTCCCAGATCGCGAAAATTTAAAGGTTAAAAATCTGTGATCTCTATTAAGTCGCCCCCCTTTTTCGGGTTTCCTGTAATTTTGGGGGCCCAGCAAACAGATTACAGAATAGAGCAGGGTGAGAGTGTGTGCGACGTCATGACGGGGATGTGTAGGGTTTGCGATTGGTGGAAAAACATCCCCCTTTTTACTAAAACAGGTTTCTGTTTCGCCTCAGTTCTCTCAGGTCTCATAGGGATAGGCCCCTGCGCTCGCCCCTGGGGGCCAAAACAGCTAGCAAAAATAAGTTATTTTGCACAGAGAAAAACCTCTACTTTAGGTGACCCTTTCCCAAATTTTAGTCAGATTAGAGTTTTGAAGATTTTATGTATTAGCTAGAAAATTTTTAAAGCAGCATTACCGCTGTAAATTACGGCGGGGGGGGGAGCGGGGGGGGGGGGGGCAAGGGAAAACACAGCAACTTATCTATAAAGAACACTGGATCAAGTTCACCAAAACTTAGGGAGAATTGTAGTGAATTATCTTTATTATTAACAGTTTGCTATTGAAATATTTCCTGGATTTTGGGGCAGCCTGAATTTATTGGATACACACATTTTAGTAACTGCAGGTCTCTTTGTTAGCTGAAAAAAATCCCCCTTATTTCAGTTTCATTTCAGTAGTGTTCATTTTTAATTTTACCCATTCACCTTGATGTTTATTATCCACCTTTCAGTTTAAAATTAAATCCGCATTTGTAGTCGCACAGGTTGTTTGTTGCCAAAAATACCGTGTATCGTCGGGAAAAAAATCACAGTTTGTTTTTTTTACTTTTGCGCACCCAGCATTGTTCATTGCGCCAAACTACGTAAATCTTTAAAACAGCAAATTTTATTTCCCACAGGTGAATTGAAAGGTGCAAAAATACCGTTTATTTATCAAAAAAATTAACAGTACTGTTTTTGATTTTGCATACCAGCATTGTTTTTGAGCAGCATTACGTAAATCTTAAAACAGCAATTCTATATTCAACCCCGGTGAATTTAAAGGTGCAAAAAATACGTTTTTATACCAAACATAAACGATAGGTTTTTTGGGCTTTTGCCCAGTCCAGATTTGTTGATGGACACCTTTCAGTTAAATTGAATCCGCAATTTTGTTTTGTTAGAGGGATTTGAGATAGTGTGATTTGCCATCTTTTAAAGAGACTTTCCAAAATATTCCTACCCTTTTCCCAAAATTTTTTTATTTTTGAACATGGGCGAAATGAGGGGCAAGCGAGCAAAGAGGGGGGGTGCACTGGAAGGTAGGGTAGAGAGAAAGTGCTCCTTCCCGTGTGGCGAAACACGCATGCCAGCGGGGTGTCGTTGCAGGGGCCGTCCCGGCCCGTCAACGGGTGGGTAAAGGGGCCCCGTGAATCTTTAAATAACGAACATCATCGCCAATTTTGGGCCTTCAGTGGTTAAGGGAACCTGCATTTAAACAAATCTTAAAAACCCGTCCCCCGCAAATTCGGAAAACAAAAAGCGTCATTTAGCTCATTTAGGCATCCCTCCAACATGAAGCAGCCCAAATGTCAAAAATATGTACACACCAGGGGGTAATCCATTGTCTGAAGCCTCTTGAGGACAAAATGCGGGGTTTGGGGGCAGAAGGCATGTTTTTAAAAAATCAAAAGGTTTATTTGTCTGCTTTGACCCCCCATTTACTGTGCCATCAGAGGAGGTGAAGGAAGGGTCAACGGCAAAAATCCCGGGGGGGTCCCCCGGGAAAGCCTTGCAGTTTTCCCCGCTTGTTGCCCCCAGCTTCGGGGTGCAGGGAAAATCAGGCCGACCAAGGTCACCTGTGTTGATGTGATGATGTTTATTTACGCGGGCGACAATTGGGGATCCTCCGGGTCTTTTTTGCGGAAATTTTCTTGCGAGCGCTTTATCAGTGGCCCAGGGGAAGACGATGGGGTTTGTTTTCAATAAAGGGTCCCGCCACAAAAAGGGGGGGGAGGGGGGGTCGCAGGGAAATCCCCCTGTATGATTCCACCGCCATGGTTTAGCGCAAACCCCGCTCCTGCTTTTCGCCGTTTAAAAAAGGGCCCGGACCCCTTTTAAGGGCCCGGGGCCCTTTTTTGAAGGGAAGCCCCCTGTTTACCCAGCCCATGTATATGCCGCCCTTTTCCGTAAACGAATAAGTAGAGGGGAAGAACCTTTTTAAATGGTTAACCCCCACCACCATGTCTAGGGCACTGCAGGAATTTCATGGTTGAAATGGGAGGGAAACACTTGGCCAAAAAAGGCCAGACGACGCCGGGCCTCCAACCACTGTCACACCCTCTGTCTCCGCTTCCTCCTCCTCGGCCACCACCAAGCGTTCCTCAGCTGCCCATGTCTCTCAGAGTAATGATCAGGGATCAGCCTCCGCTTCGGGCCTCCCCCGTTGCCCGAGTACCCAGCACCACCAGAGGCCCCATCCCCTTCTCCTTTTCCCCAGTTTGACGACCTGAACGCCGTACAGCGGCCAGTCTAGCAGCCAGCCTTCTGTCTTCAGGTTTGGGAGCAAAAGAAACACTTAACCCCAAAACCATCCCAAAGCCAAAAGCCTGAATGTCGGCATTGCCAGGCTTTGGCCTTGGAAATGTTGCCTTTCCGTCTGGTGGACACAGATGGTTTCCGCCACGTCATGGCCCTCGTTTGCCCCCAATACCAGATACCGAGCAGGCATTTCTTTGCCAGAAAACCCGGGTTCCCTGCCCTGGCCAAAGCACGTGTCATCTAAAATTTTCAAGCGTTGTCTGCATTGTGTCCGGAAAAAGTCCATCTACCACCGACACATGGACTAGTAAGCACGGCCAGGCCGTATATCTCTGTGGACAGCTCATGGGTGAGCTGGGTGGATGTCTCTGGGGGTGACGGTGGCTCTCAGGTTTGGCGCACGCTCTTCAAAAACGCAGGGATGGTGCAGGGCTCTTTCCCCCCAAAGGTCTCTGGTGGCATCACGTGCCAGAGACACCAGGCCGTGTGTTGAATTAATCTGCCTTGGAGACCGTCCACACACAGGGTCAGGAGCTGTGGACGGCTCCCAAGGGAACGAGACCCAGCGTGGCTGGGTGACAAGAACCTTGTGCCAGGCAAGGTGGTGTGCGATTTAAAGGGCGAAAAACTGTGGCCGCCCTTAAAATCGGTAGGCTGGAGCACATCCCTTGCCCGGCACATGTCATGAAACCCTTTTCGTCCAGAAATTTCTAAAGAGCTACCGGGTCTGGACTGCCTGTGAAGAAGGCTCGAGGTCTGAGTTCGCACTTCCGCCGTTCGCACCCTGCTTGTTCCGCCTGGCTGCGTTGCAGCGTCAGCTCGGCCTCCCCGTCAACCGTCTCTTGTTGACGTTGGGGAACACGCTGGAATTCCACCCCTCCACATGCTCCAGCGATTGTGGGCAGCAGCGCAATGCCATTACGCAGTACAAAGTGACACATGGCCTGACAAGCAGCGGTACGGACCTCGGGGTGTTGAACCACGAGAGTGGAGGCAGGTGAAAGAGCTCTCACCCTCCTTGCCAGTTTTGAAGGGAAACCACCAAATGGTCAGTGCGGACAATGCCTTGTCGCATGAGCATTGTGGTGATCTTAGTTCTGGAACGATCGTTGGACACTTTTGAAACAACAGGGTCCGCCAGCGACGGAGGAGGAGACGGGCACAGATGCGGACACGGGGCCCTTTTTCTCCGTCAAATCCACAGGCCCCGACGTTTCACAATTTCATCGGTCTTCATTTGGCAGTGGTTTGGGGTCCAGAGCTTTGTGCAAGGTGGGCATCAGCTCTCAGGGTGCATCATCTCAGGGAGTCAGGGCTGTGTTGAAGCGTGCGGAGGCAGCGGAGGAGGAGGAGGAGGTATTCCTAGACACCGATGTTACCCAGTCCCTGCCTTGGAAAGAGGTTGGCGCGAATTTGAGGCGGGAGGGGAAGTTGGAAGATCAGTTTGCTAGTGCCCCCCGACCAGAGGTTTGGGAAATCAAGGCTCCATCTCTCACATGAGTGCTTGGATGCTCCATTTCCTCCAACATGATCCTCGCATTAAGCATCAAAATGAAACAGTTACTGGGTGGCCACCCTCCTGGATCCCGGGGAAAAACAAAAATCAGCACTTTCCTTCCACCCACCCAAAAGAGTGTAAAATGCAGGAAATGGAGACCTTGCTGATTGATCAACTGGAGACATCTGTTGCGTTGCTTCCCGTTCCCAAATGTCACGGTGGAACAACCCTCAGCGACGTGACGCAGTAGAGTGCCAAGTAGGCGTAGCGGCACAGCAGGCAAGGTGGCAGAAGCCTAATGGGTGACCTCTGGCAATTTTGTTTACCACCTACCAAAAGCCTGCAATGCAGGGCACACATCCAACACACAGAGATCAGCTTAAGATCATGTGTGCACGACTATCTTGCGTCTCAACACCGATGTTTTTCTTGTGTCGGACCCAATAGACTTCTTGGGTTTCCAAATGGACGAATGGCCCGTTGATGGATCGTCACGCCTGAGGTGTTGTCCTGCCCAGCAGCCAGCGTCATTTTTGAAGCGGGACCTTAGCACAGCTGGAGGAGTCATTGCAGGACAAAGGCATCCGGGCTTTCACAGTATAATGTGGATCGTTTGACTTTCATCCAAGATGAATCAGGCATGGATCCTGATGATGTTGTCGGCCCCAATTGCCGAGGTCACCGATTAGTTGCCAGTCTACTTCACATTCCTTTTCAAACAGAAAGGGCCCTCTTGAAAACTTTTTTTAAAATGATCATTTCTTACTGCAATTTTATTCTCTTTTCCCAACATTCATTTTGGGTTTGCTGTGGGGAGCCCTGTAAAAGACAAAGGGTTTTTCATACAACCCCGTTTCCAATTACCACTTTATTTTTAAGAAGTTTTCCGCATTGTCAATGGTTTTTGGGGTATGTTGCTGGAGATACAGCAATAATCAGGTCCTTTGGAAACGATTGACTTCTAAGTGCTTTTCCCCCTAATTTTTTTAAATATGGCTAGAAGTAAATTTTTTAAAATTTTTTGGGGTCAGTGCTGTGAGATACAGCAATAATATGGTCCTTTAAACAGAAATGTGTTTCTAAGGGGCATTTCTCCCTCAAATTTTTTAACAGTGGCTGAGAAGTCATTTTTATAATTTTTTGGGTCATGCTGCTTTGAAATGAGCAATACTACGGCCCTATTATAAAAAAATTTTGTTTCAAACAGACTTTTTGTTCTTAAAATTTGACCAAAGTGGCCAAGGGTCAGTTTTTGAATTTTTGGGGGCATTTTGCTGTGACATGAGCTATACTACGGGTCCTATTCAAAAAATGTTGTTTCTAACAGACTTTTTGTTCTTAAAATTTGACCAAAGTGGCTAAAGGGGTCATCTTGAATTTTTGGGGGATTTTGCTGTGACATGCAGCAATACACAGGTCCTATTCAAAAAAAATGTTTTTCTAAAAAGACATTTGTTCTTAAATTTTAAGAGTGGCTAAAGGGTAGGGTCGTCAAAAAAACAGGAATAGGTGGGAAAAATGTTAAGGAACATATTGCAAAAGACTTTTTTTTTGAAGATTTTTAAACTAGCTAAAACCCCTTTATTGAACAACCCATTTAATACAAGGGAAAAAAAGAAAAACAAAAATGGTGGGATTCCATCCTTTTTAAAAAAGTGTTTTCTAAATTAAAGTACTAAAAAAAATTTTCAGTACAAAAAAGCTGTTAAAAAAATTTTTCTGAATTTTACAAGGGGGGTACAGGGAAAAATTTACCAAATTAGGTTATTTAGAGGAATGGGGTATGGAGCACGGACAGAGAAAAAACAGAGACCCTTTCCCCAGCACGTTGGTAAAAAAGGGAAAAAAATGCAAGATAAAGGGCACCCGGGGGTAACAGGAGCCTTTAACCACCCTTTCCAAGGAAGCTCAATTTTGGGCCCCCTCATACGGGGGGCAACGCTACCCAGGTATTGACTGTGTACAGAGGAAGGGGTGGAGTTCTCACACTTCGCTTCCCACTCCTTAGCACGACAGTTTTTCTTGCTGGTCTCAGGGATTTTAACCTGCGTTTAATAGATACGGACGCCACCCGGGCTTTACCGCACCCCCGTAACCGGCCCTGGGTCTGCTGTGGGCCCCGACAGGTATAGTCAATGTCCCTTAAAATAAAATGGTGGTTTAAAAACTCCCCTTTTTCCCCCGGGACTTTTTTTAAAAGTGGGGGTCATCAGGTTTGGGGCCATCTGTGCCCCGGACAGGTATAGTCAAAGTCCAGTAAAAAAAATGGTGTTGAAAGACTTTTTCCGGCCTTTTTTAAAAATGGGGGGCATGCAGGTTTGGGGGTCATGTGTGGCCCGGGCAGGGATAGTCAATGTCCCCCTTTTT
>JAODAL010049807.1:0-27888 GCA_025379985.1 Phyllomedusa bahiana | reverse complement strand
CACAGGCCGCTCAAGCAACATGATGACATCACACGCTGCCTGTGCCGAATACTCCGGAAGGCCGCAAGTCTGCTTGCGGCCTTCCGGAGTTCTATTGGCAGAGCAAGGAGCGCTCCCAGGAGTCGCATACAGCGGAAAAGATTGCCGACAGCGCCCGGGCCATGGCAGTGGTGTGTCAGCGACAGTCACTCGAGTATAAGCCGAGGACGGCTTTCTCAGGTCAATGTTTGGGCTGAAAAAATCGGCTTATACTCAACTATATATGGTATATCATTCAGGCGTCATAATCAATAGCAGCTCTTTCAAATGAGCAATTAAAGTGGACCTGTCTTCGATCAGTATAGTATAGATACAGGTCCATTCTCCTTTTAGCCTACAAAGCACACTATACAGCAGAACCGCAGTCATGAGTCCACTGTATTCAGTAATGTGACATATTCCCCCTCAGCAGTGATTGACATGTATACATGCAGATACAAATTCTCTTGTCAGTCCCTAGTGATTGGGGAACAGAGACGAGAGGTAAGCATACCCCCTTAAAAAGACAGCAGATCCATAACCATGAGTTAGTTATATTTTTTTGATTGGTGCTGTCAGTCAAACAGCAAAATACTTTTCTGTGTCATTTTGGCTAATAAAAAAGCAGCCCTGTCGCCATACTTAACTATCCTTAAAGGAAAGTTGTCAAAAAGTTTACACTACCCTGTTTGAGAGCATGACGTGACAGACGGTGAGAAGCTGAGCTCTGCGATATACAGGTTTTTAATTTGGAGTAGGACTTCCATGTAAAAACCAAAGTAATTGGTCAAATAGAAAGTGAAAGTATTTCTTACCCCGCCCACATAAAGTGATTAACAGTTCGCTCTGTACACACACTGATACAGGAAAAGCTGTCAATCACTTTATGTGGGCGGGGTAAACAAGACTATGGGGGACATGTATGAACCTAGCGCTGACTGACCAGTTCTACCTCCGTTTTTAATAGTGTATAATTTGACAGCATGTATAAATGTGTCTCACAGCAATTTATGTGTCCTGTTCTATGACAAAAGTAGTCTCAGCCATGCCACTTTGAACTGGTATTCATTTGTACGACATGATGCATTTTTGATGCATTGTGCGAATCTGGCACAACACGTCCCCACATCTTTGGCACATTCAAAAGTGTTGTGTCTGGCACAGATTACGCCAAGTTTTGGCATACGACAGTTCATACATCTATAGAATAGGGCTACGAACAGTTTGTTTGGGTCAAAGCACGGCAAAAAAATTCACATATTGTCTTTTGAAGAGTTCTATCGGTATTTTCTCTGCTTTTTACTTAAAAATTCTGCTCCAAATCACATAAATAATATATCACAGAGCTCAGCTTCTTTCCTCAATCATATTCTGCTCTCAGATAGGGCAATATAAACCACCTGACAGGTTTCCTTTAAAAAGTTTTACAATCATAAATAAAAATATTTTATGTTTTTCCTTTTTTCTATTGCATTTATATTAAATCCCATAAAATGTTTGCAATTGATACCATATTACCATATGCCTGGCTTTATAAGTATAAGTATGTCTAAGTTTACAAACAACCTGCAATACTGTAGTGTTCTTTAACAAAAGGGCTTGTCCCATTTCATTAAGTAGCATGTGTGGCCAGCTTGTAGTGAGCTATGAGTCATCTGTATAGAATCGGGAGATGGCTGCGCTTGTGCAGTTCTCCCTGTTCATTTCTATGGTATTTTCAAATATAGCTGAGCAAGTGTACTCACCAATATTCATAAATTCTATAGAAATAAATAAAAAGAACTGCAAGTTCCCATTCTCTACAGACAGCTCATAGCTGTCTGTAGATGGGACCACCAATAGGATGTCTTCTCATAAAAGATATGGGTGTCATTCATATTACAGAACATCCCTGTAATGTTTACAAAGGAGACAATCCCTCTTCTTTGTTTTCATTATTGAATGACATTGTAGTATCCTTAGCAGTTATTAAAGATATACATGATAGTACCATATATTATAGAACCCACATAGAACTGATACATCGCACCTGAGCAGGCCCTCTAAACTTATGGGCCCCACTGTAGCCACTATGGGTACTCTTGCTATAGTTACACCCTTATTTGGGGACACATTTTTCAACTTTATTAAGCTTTAAGGTATCAACTTTAGAAACAAACAATTCATTAAGCTCATGTATCTGAACCTTAAATAAAAATTAGAGATTTACAAACTTAAATGCTTATTTCAGGCCAAAACGTCACGTGCAGTAACTACTGTTGTCGACATTCGCCCCCACTCCTTACCCTGATGTAAAACCCAAAAATTGATTCCAATATAAAAAAGGGACCCCACGAAAAAACCCGACACAGGCCCCAAATATTTCTAAATTTAACAGGGCTTTACAATGTATAAATACTAAAAATTTTCCCAGAGATGAAACAACCCAAACCCTTTCCATGTTAAACCTCTGTGCTAAACTTTACTAAAATGTCACTTTAAAAATTTTCTGTTTTTTCAAAATTCAAACTGATTCTAATTTCTTACAAACAGTTTTTGGGAAATAGCCCACTTATTTAGGGCTTTTCCTCACATAAAACGTTAAGCAGACCATTTTTGTAGAACCCTTTTTATCCCCGGGTTCAATATAATAACCCAAAGTCATTCCCAAACCTTTATTTTTTTTATTTTTTTTTTTTCTATTTTTTTTCCCCCCACAAGAGAAACCACATTTCAAAAGGGAAATGTTTGGGTTTATATACAACTACAAAAAAAAACCCTTTTTGTAGGCAAAGCCAAACAGTTTTAAAAAGGGGTTTTAAATCAGAAAATGACCTATTTTTTAACCATGTTTTTATGAAAAACATTTTTTTTAAAAAAATTTTTGGTTGTATTTTTTGTATTTATTTTATTTGTACCAATTTTTAAAAAAACCCTAAATCATTTTGGGCCCAAATTAAAAAGTTGTCCCCTTCATGTTCTTTTAAAGAAAACTTTTAGCAGCCCTCCGTATTTTTTAGCACAGGCAGGATTAAAAATTTAAAAAGGTGACCCCAAAATTTTGTATCGATAAACGGGAACCACCATTCACAAAAGGAAAAAAACGTCACAGCTAAACCCCTTTCCCCCCCTCCACAGTGACAAATTTCCCCAGGTCAAAATGAAGTCTAAAAAACTCTTCTACAGGAGCCCCAATGGGTACTGCTCCTGTTCAAAACCCTCCTAAAATCCATATATCGGGCAAAAAAGCATCCCTCAAAATTTCTTTTAAAAAAAGGAAAACCACAGGCAAAAAAAGCCACACAAAAAACAATAAACATACAGATAAAAGAATTCAAAAACCAACAATCGGGAAATATAAACAACCCAGAAGAAAAGAATATGTTTCAGTCTCTTATTTTGTAAAAAAATTGTCAACAGATTTCCATTATTTGCAAATAGCAGAGTCTTTATTTTGAATCCAAGAAGCTACAATGATGAACATCAAATCCTGTAAAAAGCATTAGCTACAGTATATACATCCCTATATCCCAAGGGTAACTTTTTAAAATATGAAAATTTTTGGGAAGGTTTTAAATAAACTTATAATAGTAAATAGTTCCCACAAAAGGATGTTTGGGACCCCTCAACATTCGTGAAACCCAAAATTTACAAAATACCTTTTCCCCAAAGGGGACATAAAACAAAACCGGGAAGAAATGAGTTTTTTCTACGGGGTGAAAAAAAAATCCCCTTTTAAATTTTCATTTCCAAACATCCCGGGGGTTCATCAGCATCTTTTGGGACAATCCACAAAAAAATTGTGTCGGGTTAAGGGAAAGAAAATTCCTGCCCACTTTGGGCCAGAGTTAAAAAAAACCCTCATAGGAAAAAGGCAAGAAAAAATTTTCCCAAAGGTTGAACAGTGAAATAAATCTGGGGATAAAACCTGGGGATAAAGGCTTGTATTTCCAGGATCCAAATGAAAAAAAAAGATTTGGACCCCCTTATATTTAAGACAACTCCCAATAATCAAAAGTCAAAAAGGGGGGGGAAGAAAAAGGAAATCAATCCCCAAGGGCTATGACCAAAAAGAATTGAGGGGGGATTGAAAATTCTTCTTTGTTAACTGATTGCTCACTCAGGAAGGACCTAAAGAAAATAAAACCACCCAAAAAACCATTGGATTATAGGGGATGAAGCTGGGGGCCCCAAAAGGGGATCCCTTTGCCCCTTTTAAACTAGAACCCCCCAAATTCCCAAATTTTAAATGAATGTCTTTTTTCTAAAAATACATAATTTTCCCTGATCTCTCCTTTTGTGCTTTTCAAGGGAAGAGTGATGTCTCAAAAGATTTTTAAAAAAGTAAGACAACCAGGCATTGTGTCCAGAGTCAGCGTCCCCCGCCCACCATTTTTAAATATAAAAAATTTTTGATCAGAAGCCCAAAGGAACCATCCCAAAGTTAAAGCTATCGCCTCGGGTAAAGGATACAAAAAGGGATTGGTAAAATTAAACCATTCTGGGTCTACTATACATATTCTTAGTATTAAAGCTGCTTTCAAAGAGGGAAACCCCCTTGGTTTCCCTGGAAATGATTTGGATATTAATTTTCTTTATCTTCTCAAAAATAAAAATGAACCGTTGTGCATAGAACCCCAGTTACGGGGTTTTCTTTGGAGATATAGGAAGACAGGGATCCTCTTCATTGCAACGGGCAAATAAAAAAAATTTATTTAGCATTATTTTCCCACTATCCATACCCTCTTTGCATTTGACACTAAATTTTAAAGCCCGGGGGAAAAAAAAATTTTCTGAACAAGCCCAGTATAACCATCTTTTAAATACGGGAAAATTGCCATTAACATCTGTTTAAAATCAAGCCAAATAACTTTTTTTAGATCCATTTTCTGGAAAGAACCTTTGCCCTGAGGCTTCTATTGTGAAATTTTGAAAGGATGGTATAGTCCCCTATCCAGACTATTTTTTTGGGGACAATTTTGTAAAAATTATTTGCTGAAAATCTTAATTCAAATGGAAAATCACCTTTCAAATTAAATACATTGAACCTCACCATTTTCTCCTGAGTCATGACAAGAACTTTTAATTAATCCCCACCCCACATTTTCCAGGGGCAAAAACCCTTTCAGGAAAAATTTCTGATGATGTTTTTTTAGGGATATGCCCAATGAGCATTGTCTTTTGATATCTGTTTATTTCTTTTAAAATTTAAAAACCCCGGGGAAATAGGCCCCTCCATCTTTTTGCTATGAACAAAATTTCATAATATTTTATCATTTTCATAATCAAAGTTTTTCCTTTTTTTTCAAAATTTCCCCACTTAGGAATCAAAAATTAAAAAAGCCAGAAAAGGGAAACAAAACCTTTGGTACAAATAAGAGAAGTTTTTTGGGCCCATTGACACCTTCATCCCATCATTTTGCATACCTGAAACAATTGTTGAATTCACGGGAAAAATTTTTCCATAACACTTTTTTTAAATATACATCCGGGAAAATATTTGGGGTTTTTAAACATTAAATTTTCATTGATAATAAATTTTTAAATAAGGCAGTGCCGCCTGAAACAGGATTTCCCACCCAAAACGGTTAGAATCAGTTCATGCTTGTCTTGTGTTTCTGGGTTTCTAGAAGGTTTTTCTAGTAAAAAGCCGGAAAAATACACGGGGGCCACATTTGCAGCTTCTCCCCCAAGAGCAAAAAACTGGAATTGTACAAAATCTGAATTTTAAATCAGCCCAAATTAATACCCAAAACCCCAAACTTTTTGCTTTCGTAAAAGAAATTTTCCCTTCCCGGGAGATTTAAAACCCCTTCCTTTCTATTCTAACTTTGCAAGAAAAAAATCAAAGGGGGATTGTCATTTATACCTGAATCTAAAATTTTAAATTAAGACATTTAGTGGTTTTTCCCACCACAGCAAAAATGTAAACACAACAGCTCAGCTCCACACAATGTCTCCTGCTATCAATCAGAATGTATGGTTTCCATATCCGGGTTTTTTTGAAAAATTTTTCAGAGACTCCTTCAAAAATGCTAATTTTCTTCTGGAAGATTTTTAAAAACCTCCAAGATCCTTTGCAAAAATTTTCCAACAATAGAACCTTTTTTTAATTCCTCTTTTGGGGAATAATGAATCTGACCAAGACAAATTAACACCCCAGGAAAATAAGAAGGGAAAAATTACTTGCCTCGAGTCTTGCATTGCTTGTCCTTCCTGCAGTTGTAATCCAGCCATCCTTCTTCTCATCAGAAATAAAATGGTAAAATCCCTTAAAAAATTAAAATAATCAGAAGAGGTAGATATGAATCCTTCTTTTTCAGTCCTATACCCAGCACATCATATTCTCAAATGCTGTGTATCTCTTGAACACTGTATCATGGAGGTGATTCTGGATTTGCAGAATATTTTCCTTATTGGTGAACAGCGGCGCTCTGAGGCACATATGGGGAACTACAGCATCAATGACAAGTTCACTGCTAGCTAATAACACAATTTTGAGGGTATTTGATGGAAAGAAGTAAATTAGTCTTGTAATGGCTTTTATAGTAGATGGGTTTAATTTTTTTTAAAATACTAAACGGCCAATATATTATTTTTTATTATTTATATAGTTCATTTATAAAATGGTTTATAACCATAAAACTAAAACATACATTTTAATATTACAAAAAAGTTACTTCTTGCATTTAGATGAGTGTTAAGTAAAAAATCACATACTGCTCTTCTAAAATAGAATTGATATTTACCTTGCTAAGCTGTGCTTTGGTTAGAAGTGCTGCTATATTTAAAGTTTTGAAAGCAATACACACAATATTGTTCTAATGGAGAAAGTACTGCCTTCAAGCTGGGCCATCTTTTCCATTGGGCACACTAGGCAGTTGCCTGGGGGCCCCACTAGCCAAGGAGTCCTTAGGGGGTGAATGTATGTCCTGGTAATCCAGAACATATGCCCTGGATCCCTGGGTTGGGGCTGCATATTTAACTGTTTGTAGGCCCTTAGAACGTGCACACAGTTAAAAACCATGTTGGAGTAGGGAGCCATTGGCTCCCTGTCCTTCGAATTAGTCTTGTAGGCTGCAGGCTTCCTACAAGATGTCAGCAGCATGATGATGTGAGTGTGCTTGGTGGTGGTTAGAGGCCTGGCCTCTAACATTTTTCACATTTGGATATGGCTAAAGGCATGGGAAGGGCCCATTGCACTTCTATGCCCAGGGGCCCATAATGTTGTTGAGACAGCCCTGCCTTCAAGTAGAATAATAATCCAGAAAATGGAAAAAAAATCCTATAGTATACTGGCAACACATTTTTTAAAACCAAGATAACACGAAAAGGTTTGATCATTTCTTCAAGCCTTTTGTATTAATGGAAAACAGTAACACATCTGTTTATCAAAATGTAAACAAAAATGTGGATGCGGTACATCTGTTACCCTATTCAAATGTTTATTTACATGTTATCTTGGTTTTAAAAAATGTGTCAATTCAATTTATTGCCGCTACCTAGGTTCCCTTATTCTAAATGTACTTAAGTAGTGTCTTGTGGATGTCAATTGGTTCTCTGAAGTCCATGGATGCAACATTATTAATAAAATATGGCTGATCTTGAATATATCATTAAGGCATCAAAATCAATAGTAGCTATTTCCGATGAGCAAAGTGGACCTGTGTTCGGTCAGCATAGTATAGCTACAAGTCCATTCTCCTTTTAGCCTTAAAATATTGTGTCCTTTAGCTAATGACAGCTATTAAAGAATACAGCAGAACCGAAGTCATCAGTCTGCTGTATTCATTAATGAGATATATTCCCCCTCAGCAGTGATTGACTGTATACATGCAGATACAAATTCTCTTGTCAGTCCCTACTGATTGGGGAGCAGAGATGTGAGGTAAGCACACCTCTTTAAAAAGACAGCAGATCCATAACCATGAGTTAGTTATTTTCTTTGATTGTTGCTGTCAGTCAAACAGCAAAATACTTTTCTGTGTCATTTTGGCTAATAAAAAAGCAGCCCTGTCGCCATACTATGCTATCCTTAAAGGGGTTTTCTCACTACAAGGATTGCTTTTTATGTTAAAGATCTTGCAAAAACAAGTCACTTTGCAATATGTGTCCATTAAAGGTGTCCTACCTATTCCTAGATATCCCCTCTTATATGGGCTGCATCAGCTTATCAGGTCGCTATAGCTACAGACCTGTTCAATCTCTCATGATAGGCTGCCCGCACTGGTTGCTATAGCTACAGAACTGGCTTCTAGTTCAGCCTAGTAGAAGCCAGTAAACACGCCCCTGAATTAAAAAAACAGGACTAAGGTAAGATGAATCAGTGTAGTGAGACAACTCCTTTAAAGGAAGTTGTCAAAAAGTTTATGCTACCCTCTCTGAGAGCATGATGTGACAGACGGTGAGAAGCTGAGCTCTGTGATATACAGGTTTATAATTTGGAGTATGACATTCGTGTAAAAACCAAAGTAATTAGTACAATAGAAAGTGAAAGTACTGCTTAACCTGCCCACATAAAGTGGTTAACAGTTTGCTCTGTACACACACTGATACAGGGAAAGCTGTCAATCACTTTATGTGGGCGGGGTAAACAAGACTTTGGGGGACATGTATGAACCTAGTGCTGTTCTACCTCTGTTTTTAATAGTGTATAATTTGACAGTATGTATAAATGTGTGTCACAGCACTTTATGTGTCCTGTTCTATGACAAAAGTAGTTTAAGCCATGCCACTTTGACCTGGTATTGATTTGTATGACATGACGCATTTTTGGTGCATTGTACGAATCTAGCACAACACGTTCCCACATCTTTGGCGCATTCAAAAGTGTCATGTCTGGCACAGATTACGCCAAGTTTTGGCATACGACAGTTCATATATCTATAGAATAGGGCTACGAAAGTTTGTTTGGGTCAAAGCACGGCAAAAAAATTCACATATTGTCTTTTGAAGAGTTCTATCGGTATTTTCTCTGCTTTTTAGTTAAACATTCTGCTCCAAATCACATAAATAATATATCACAGAGCTCAGCTTATTTCCTCAATCATATTCTGCTCTCAGATAGGGCAACATAAACCACATCACAGGTTTCCTTTAAAAAGTTTTACAATCATAAATACAAATAATATATTATGTTTCTCCTTTTTTCTATTACATTTATTTTTTTTAATCCCATAAACTTTTTGCTATTGATGTTACCATATGACCAAATGTCTGGCTTTATAAGTCTAAGTATGTTTAAGTCTAAGTAGGTCTAAGTTTACAAACAACATGCAAGACAAAAAAAAAATAACCATAGTGTTCTTTAACAAAAGGGCTTGTCCCATTTCATTAAGTAGCATGTGTGGCCAGCTTGTAGCGAGCTATGAGTCATCTGTATAGAATCGGGAGATGGCTGCGCTTGTGCAATTCTCCCTGTTCATTTCTATGGGATTTCCAAATATAGCTGAGCAAGTGTGCTCAACAATATTCATAACTTCTATAGAAATAAATAAAAAGAACTGCGCAAGGTCCCATTCTCTACAGACAGCTTATAGCTGATGGCAAACCCGCTTTAGGTGCCGCAAACCCGCTGCAGATGCCTAGCAAGATGGGACCACCCCAAGGATGTCTTCTCATACAAGATATAGGTGTCATTCATGATACAAGACATCCCTGTAATGTTTACAAAGGGGACAATCCCTCGTCTTTGTTTTTCATTATTGAATGACATTGTAGTGTCCGTAGAAGTTATTAAAGGTATACATAGAACTGATACATAGCACCTGAACAGGCCCTCTAAACTTATGGGCAACCATTGTAGCCACTATGGGTACTCTTGCTATATTTTGGGACACTTTTTTCAACTTTATTAAGCTTTAAGGTATCAACTTTAGAAACAAACAATTCATTAAGCTCATGTATCTGAACCTTAACTAAAAATTAGACAAACTCATGCTTGTGTCAGGCCAAAGAGTCACGTACAGTAACTACTGTTGTCAACATTCGCCCCCACTCCTTACCCTGATGTGAAGCCAAAATGACGTCCAATATGACAAAATGACACACGACAAAACGACACAGTGCTCAAATATTTCTAACTTACAGGGCTTTACAATGTATAAATACTACTACCGTATATTCTAGAGGTGATACAACCCTAACATCCATGTTCATCTCTGTGCTAAACTTTACTAATATGTCACATTAGCAATTTATGATTATTTCAAAATCTACTGATTCTATTTCTTACAAACAGCTTTCGGTACAGACACTTATGTTCATTATTTCACATAAAACAGTTAAACAGACCATTTTTGTAGAACACTTTTATTAGTACCGGTCAAATAATAATCATGTCATTCTGCCACCTTTATTTTTGTCTTTGCTTTTTCTATTTTGTTGCACCCACATGAGAACCACATTTCATATGGATGCTTGTTTATATACAACTACAACAAAAAATCCTTATGTAGGCAAAGCCTAACAGTTTTTAAAGGGAATGTGTCATCAGAAAATGACCTATTCTTTAAATTTTTGGTTGTGTTTTTTTATTTTTTACATCGGTACCATTATTTTTAAAACATCCTGAAATCACTTTGGGCTATAGTCCTAATAATAGTTTGATACTTCCTGTTCTGTAAAGAAATCTTTTGAGCAATCTCCTTATTATCAGCACAGGCAGGATTACATTAAAAGGTGACACCAATGTGTATAGATAACACAGGATCCCACACTAGTTCCCACAAAAGGATGCTGACACCTCAACATTCTGTGTAATCCAATTTACAAAATATCCATTTCCAAGTGTCATAAAACATACCTGAGATATGAAATTTTCTATTGGTGGACAACTCTTTAAAGTTTCATTTCCAATCCCTGAGTCATCAGCATCTATTAGACTATCCACAGGAACATTGTGTCGGGGTTTAAGGAAAGCAAATTCCTGCTCACTTGGGTCCAGAGTTACACAAACATCATAGGAATATGGCAGAGGTAATGTTTCAGTATTGAATTGTGAAATAAATCTGGGATCAACCTGTGGATATAGGCTTGTAGTCATAGATCCAAATGAAGAAGAAGATTTGGACTCCTTAAATTTAGAGACAACTGCAATAACCACAGTCAACATGAAGAGAAAGGAAATCAATGCCAAGGCTATGACCAGGTAGAATTGTAGGTTGGACTGAGATTCTTCTTTGTTAGACTGATTGCTCAGCTCAGGAAGGGCCTGATGAAAATGACCAGCAATCACCATGTTTATAGTGACTGAAGCTGAGCGGGATGGGATCCCATTGTCTCTTACTAGAACCACAATTCCATGTTTCATGATGTCTCTTTATAGGAATACACGAGATGTCCTGATCTCTCCTGTGTGCTGGTCAATGGTGAAGAGTGATGGTTCTGAAGATTGTAGAAAGTAAGACAACCAGGCATTGTGTCCAGAGTCAGCATCCACTGCCACCACTTTAGATACTAAAGAGCCTTGATCAGAAGTCCAAGGAACCATCTCGAATGTTGAGCTATCAGCCTCTAGTGATGGGTACAGAATGATTGGTGAATTATCATTCTGGTCTACTATACATATTCTTAGTGTTGTGCTGCTGTTCAGAGATGGAGATCCATGGTCTCTGGCGATGACTTGGATATTAATTTCTTTATGCTTCTCATAATCAAATGACCGTTGTGCATATATGACCCCAGTTACTGGATTCATGGAGATATAGGAAGACAGTTGATCCTCTTCATTACTTTTGGTCATTATAGAATATGTTATCTTAGCATTATCTTCACTGTCCAAATCTCTTGCTTTGACACTAAATATCGAAGCTCCTAGTAAATTATTTTCCGAGACAAGTCCAGTATAATCCATCTTTTCAAACACTGGAGCATTGTCATTGATATCGGATACATCAAGCCTAATAACTTTTCTAGAAGTCATTTCAGGAGAACCTTTGTCAGAGGCTTCTATTGTGATGTTGTAGGATGGTGCTGTTTCTCTATCCAGACTACTTTTTGTAACAATTTTGTAAAAATTACTTGCTGATGATATTAATTCAAATGGGAAATCCCCTTTTATTATACATTGAACCTCACCATTTTCTCCTGAGTCATGATCAAGAACTTTTATTAGCGCCACCACAGTTTCAGGGGCAGAATCCTCAGGAATAAGATTTGATGATGAGGCTATAGATATCTCAGGTGCATTGTCATTTTCATCTATGATTTCTATTAAAACCTTGGCTTTGGCAGCTAGACCTCCTCCATCTTCTGCTTGCACTGAAATTTCATAAAATCTAGACACTTCATAATCTAATTGTCCCCTTGTTTTAATCTCTCCATTTGTAGAATTGAAAGTAAAAGTCTGTAGAATACTATTTGAAGTGGTTCTAAATGAGTAAGTGATCTGTGCATTGACACCGTCATCCTCATCACTTGCACTGACCTGTACAATTGTTGAATTCACTGGTATATTCTCTCTAACACTTACTTTATATACATCCTGGGCAAATACTGGAGAATTATCATTGAAGTCAGTGACAATGATATTAAGTAAGGCAGTGCCTGTCTGTACAGGATTTCCTGCATCAGAAGCTGTTAGAATCAATTCATGCTTGTCTTGTGTCTCTCGGTCTAGAGGTTTTTCTAGTATAAGCTCTGGAAATACACTGCCATCAGTGCTGAGCGTCTCTTCAAGAGCAAAATACTGGTTTGTACTGAGTTTGTAGTTTATCAGAGAATTAATACCTATATCAAGATCTTCAGCATTCTGTAAAAGAAATCTCCTTCCTGGGGAGGTTGATTCACTCATTTCTATTCTAATTGTATCACGAAGAAATGTAGGTGCATTGTCATTTATATCCTGAATATCAATCTTAACATTGAAGACATTTAAGGGATTTTCTACCACAGTATCAAATGTAAGGACACAATCAGCAGCAGCTCCACACAATGTCTCCCTGTCTATCCTATCAGCAATGTATAGGTTTCCATTATCCAGATTTATACTGAAAATATTTTCAGATACTCCATTCACAATGTGTAATTTCCTTCTGGAGAGATTCTTAACATCTAATTGAAGATCCTTTGCTAAATGTCCAACAATAGAACCTTTTCTTAATTCCTCATTTATGGAATACTGAATCTGACCAGAGACTGAATGACACAGCCAGGATAATAAGAAGGGAAATATTACTTGCCATCTGAGTCCTTGCATTGCTTGTCCTTCCTGCAGTTGTAATCCAGCCATCCTTCTTCTCACCAGAAATAGAAAGGTAAAATTCCTTTTTGTATTAATAATCCACTTGATATAACAGAGATCTATGAATCCTCCTCTTTATGTCCTATGCCCAGCACATCCTAGTCTGATATGCTGAGTATTTCATCAAGGAGGTGATTCTAGATTTGCAGAATATTTTCCTTATTGGTGAACAGCGGCGCTCTGAGGAAGATATGGGGAACTACAACACTGGTGACTTTAATTCTAACAGACAACACTATTTTATATCACTAGTACAAATATGTAGTAAATACCTGAACAATTATGATAGAATAAAAGCTGTTATAATTCTAAAATGAAATTCAATACATTTAGTGATAAATCTACCTATAGATTCTAAAATGCAGCTTTAAATCACTTTTATGTTTATATGGGATGACTGAATGACTGCAGTCTAGGCCAATGGTGATGATTACACATATAAATGCATTGTTATATATTTCAACTAAAATTACAGATTTTGTTAGTAAATTATCATAAAATTTTATAAAAAAGGCAGTAAACCATAAATCAGCATTAAGAGGGTTTCTGCCTTAGACAGTACATATTTTTATTAGCGTTCAACTGAAAATAATTATGAAATAAATATAATAAAGGTTGTCCTGTTTCTTTGAGTCCTACCGATCAGTTCTATGTATGGTAATTTAGCAGCAGTTGTTCAGTTTTCCTGCAGCGTCTCCACAGGGGAAATGAAACATTACACAAGTTACTAGCAGAGTATTTGCAAACTGGTAAATGTCTTACTAGCTTGAATAATGATAGTGTAACGATTTCCAACCGAGATGGCTGGAAAACGCCTGGGTATGGCGTATGCTCTGGGCCCACCACAGGCGCAGATGGTAAACGCAGGCGGTGGGTAGCCAAAGTGCAGGTCTGGGTTAACGGTGCTGGAACAGAGACAGGGCACCACAGGTGTAGCCGTTAGGGAGTGACAGTCCAGGTATAGTCGGAGAACGTATGTCACAGTCCAGGTTGGTAGCAGACTAGGCAAGGCAACAGGTATCAGCTGGTGCAGCGGCAGGTGTTCAGCAGGTACACTGGTAAACGTGCAGGTAAACGTACTAGAGAACAGCAGCCACGCAACAGCCAAGGGGTCAAGCTCTATGTAAGGCAAAGCACAACAACAAACTGACTCTGAGCAGAGGTAGGAAGTTCCTTAAGTAATCAGGGGTCAGGGGTCACTGGGCCGGACATAGGAACACTGTGTCTTTAAATATGGCGCTCAGGACGCTAGGGAGCTGGAGGAAGCAAAGGTGACTTGAACCTGCCAGCAGGGATGGCTGCAGGGCTGGCAGGAGCCGGGAAAGGTGCGTGCAAAGAACCAGGGACACCAGAGGATGCCGCAGCAGTGGCCGGGAGACAGGAGACGCAGGCACGCTGACGGTCCATAGCAGGGATCGTGGCGTGAACCGTGACAGATAGCTATGTGTCTACATCTGGTACATCCAATAAAATCACATTCACAACTCTAGGAATCATCACACTATATTCTCTCTACACTAGAAGAGCAGCCTTCATATGGTTTTCTGAGTGTGGACAAAAATAAAAAATGAAAATAATTTGTATTGAATTTTGTTCTACCTTTATTCCTGTTCCCATCATGTATACATGTTACTTTATTTATTTATTTTTTAGTTTCCTAGTCTGGAGCACAGTAATGGTATGTTCAGCCGGCCCCATTGACTTGCATTGACAGTGGCGCGTAAGGGTCGCGAACAATTGACATGTCACTTCTCTTCCCGGGTGTACAATACGATTATATTGTACGCCCAGGGAAACGACGCGTAATTTAAAGCTCTCTAAGGAAGCTATGAAGTACCGTAATTGAGTTGCGCATTTCGCCGCATATAAAGAGCAATACACTGCGAAATGCGTGCACAATTATGCTTTAAAATAAGCCGTGTGAACATACCCTAAGGTAAGAGTTGTGTTTATTTTATTTAGATCTATACCCATGTCCATTTTTCACTGTTTTCTCCCTATCTTCAGAGCCCAACCAGTGGTCTAGTAAATGCAGTTTTTCAGTCAGTCAGAATGCCCCTTTAAAGGAGTTGTCTCCCTTCAGAGTTTCAGAGAATGCATGAATGAAATACTCTGTCACTTCCTGGTTCAGACTGACTCATTTGCATAAGCTCCCTGCATGTACAGCTCCATGCTGTGCTGTGCTTTCAGATGCTAATTAGATCAGATTAGCTTCTCAAACTACTAACAGGACTTCTTATCTGATCCCCAAAACAAAAGCCCTAATTACAGTTCTGTTTATTTTACATAAATCAAGCTCTTTACTGCTTAGCAGCACAGGACACTGCTGTGACCTGTGAGATGACATCACTCACTGTTATCTCATTGAACAAACAGCAGGGGGAGAATTGTTTAAAGGTCAGTTACTGAGGGAACTGAAATAGCCAGGGAGGTCATAAATTCACTTGTATCTCCTTAGGGAAAACAGAGGAACAAAGCAATATATTTGGAAAATGTCTTTATTTTGTGTTCCCTACAATTTGAAAGCTATTCTTTGTAGCGAGACAACCCCTTTAAAGTATAAGACAACCAGGGTGCAAGCTCTGACACAATAAGTGAATGTTCAAACATGTTAGATTTGACACAGATTTTGGTGCAACTTCAGTCCTGAAATTCATGTAAAATCTAATGACAATCTACATTATGTACATGCAATAGGTTTTTCTGCATTGAGTTCTGCCACTACTGTGGAAAAAAATCTGCCACAGAATGTCACTTATTTCTGCTGAAAACACAAAGGATAAACCTAAGTGGATAACAACAAGGATCATCTTTATGCAGACTTGTTGCACAACAAATACACAACACATCTATGGCAGAAATCTGCAACCCAATATGTTAACAAACCCTTAACTGTTCTAAATATTCAACATAAGGCAACCCCATTCAAAGCAAATTTTGGAGTCACATCTTCCTGTATATACAGTGATAACAAAGCTTCAAATTACAAAGCTGCAATTAAAAATGGACATTCACATCTTCAGAGTGGACCTACCCAAAACTTCTTCTGGGACCTTCAGAGACCTTCCTACAACATGATTGTTGTGTACACATTTATTAGCCAAGCTCCAGAGTGGGATGGATAACCCATGCAATCCAGGCTTTAGTGGTTGTCTAGAACTAACAGGAAGCACAGAGAGTCAAGTCAATGCTAGCAATGAAGAAAAGTAAAAAAAAAACTACACACCGATAATAATTCCTCAGCATTCCACAGATTTATGTGAAAAATAGTGATATTTATTGATTTACAGAAGAAATAGACAAATCTCCATTATGTGCAGAAATTCAAGAGTAAGGCAATATGTATAATTCAGACGAGAGAACGTTTTGGCCATATGGCCTTCCTCAGTAATGTCTGGTAGCGGGGTATATGGAGACAGGAGCATAGGACAGCTCTGCACATAATGGAGATTTGTCTGTTTCTTCTGTAAATCAATAAATATCACTATTTTGCAGATAAAGCTGTTTAATTTTTGTCATTATCTGATACAGAGGACCAGTGATCCTACTGCTGTCACCTAAGTACCCTGAAGATATTGCCAATAAGAGTGCGACATCTTCCTTAACCCCTTAACGACCTTGGGCGTATCAGTACGTCCCAGGGCCGCTAAGGGGCTTTGCAGGGGGATCGCTCCACGACCCCCCCGCACAGCTGCCGGGTTTTAGCGGCAAATTGGCGCTAACACCCGGCAGTAACAGCGCCGGCGGTGGCTCCGCCCGCTGGCGCTGTTTTACCCATCAGGCGCCGCGGCAAAGATGGCCGCGGCGTCTGAATTAACGCCGATCGGTGCCGCTCACCGATCGGTGCGGTGATCGGCATAAGCGCAGCTATGCTGCGCTGATCCGATCCGATCACCGGGCATTGTGGTGGGGAGCCCTGTGAAGGCTCCCGTCACTTACCCTGGCCAGTTTGCCCCACTTCCGTCCGCAGACAGGAAGTGGGGAAACCGCCATCTTTGTACACCCTAATGCATTGCCTATGCAATGCATTAGGTTGTATTAACAATCGCGCCACCTAGTGGTCAAGTACCACAGGTGGCCTCAATGTTACAGTAAAAAAAATAAAATAAATAAAGTTTTAAAGTACAAAAAAAAAAAAAGTATTAAAAGTTCAAATCGTCCCCCCTTTCCCCATTTTACAAATAAAATCATTAAAATAATAAAAAAGTTACACATATTTGGTATCGCCGCGTCCGAAAAAGTCCGATCTATAAAAATATAACATCATTTATCCCGTACGCTGAACACCGTAGAAGAAAAAAAATTCTAAACGGCAAAATTGCGTTTTTTGGTCATTTTACATTTCACTCAAAAAATGGAATAAAAATAATCAAAAAAGTCACATGCATTCCAAACTACTAGCGATAAAAAGCACACTTCAGCCCGCAAAAAATGCCCCCTCACTGACGTCCGTAGGTGTTAGTACAAAAAGTTATTGGTCGAACAAAATGCCGCCGTGGCGCAAATTTTAAAAATAGAAAATGTTTGGAATTTTTTTACGGTACCAAAACATAAGGGAAACCCTACATGTTTGGTATTGATGGATGCGTAACAACCTGTAGAATACAGATAACTTATTATATTTACTGAAGATTGAACGCCGTAAACGCAAAACCCCCGCAAACATGGCGAAAATACATTTTTTTTTCACAATTTGTCCCACTTGGAATTTTTTTGCGGTTTCCCAGTATATTCTATAGTATAGTGAATAACACCATTAGAAAGTACATCTTGTCCCACAAAATAAAAGCCCTCATGTGTCTATGTAGGTGGAAAAATAAAGAAGTTAAGGCTTTCAGAAGGCGAGGAGGGAAAAACGAACGTGTCACCAAAAAAAAAAACGCCTGGTCCTTAAGGGGTTAAAGTGGTTTTGCCACGATGTAATGTTGACGTGGGATCCTCCAAAATGGGATTTTAATCACTTTTCTAAATACATGTGATTACAAAAAGTGAAGCATGTGAGAGCTACAGCATTGCTCAGTCCCCCTTAGTTTCCTGAAAGTTTACATTAGACACGACCAGGACACTGACAGGAGCTGAACTGGCCGCGCTTGCATGTTTGCACTCCTTATCTGATGACAGGGAACATGAAGGAGCTTGCAGGGGGTTGGAGAGAAAGTGCAGTGTATGAGTCTGTCTGCTGTATAGATAATCCACTGGTTGTAATGTTATTATTTGAGTAAACTTTAGAGATGCTCCCTGCTTCCTCGCTCTCTGCTCACCTCCCTCCCTATCACCCCTGCAGCCGTTCATGACTCAGCATGCTTTGTTTATATTCTCTCCTGAGCAGATAACAGGTAAGGAACTCACTTCGTGGCAAAACCCCTTTAACTATAAGAAAAAATTACTTAGGAAAACTTCTGTTAAGAACACTCCTGTTAAAAAGCTATGCCTACTGCATATCAGTGACATTTAATTCTACCAGAGATTTACTGGTTTTACCCATAACACCATTGTGTCTTTTTCCACTTCAGACTTCATGGTATAGTTTGGTAATTCTCTACTGATTCCTTCATATTTTGCTGGAAGTGGTTTTCTGTAACACTGAAGATAATGTGTAATTGGCTCAGGCAGGAAAAAAAGTTCTGCAGTAATTGACTCAGTGCTACCACTGTCTATATGGCTTTATTTGTTACTGCAGCTCACCTTCCAGCTCTGGCCATTCCTACAGGACCATGGTGTTTCAACAAGTGCTCCATCTCGTCCCTTCTGATGATCACTGGGAGTTCAAATATCAATGTTATTTTCTAGAAAACCCCTCTAAGACCACTTGAAAAATTAAAGTGTGGGCACATTTTACATGCATGGCTCAGTATGTTAAAGTTCTGCATGTTTGTTGTTTGGGAATAATCATGATGACTATACTCTGCTTGCAGTTCATTTTCTTAAGTATGTCTGGAGTATGTGTCATAAAAAGTCCCAACAAACATGAAGAACATATCTATGGGTACTTATGAATTTAAAGCAGGGCAAAACAAGTGTGCTTTTGGCATATATTGATTCAACATGTATCTGCATAATCTTTTTTACTACATAAGAACCATATTTCACTGTGCCTTTATTATAAAGAGACATGCATAGGGTTCTATGGGCAAACTATGCCACTGTGGGGCACATGTATTAGAACTCAGTTGTATGTCTCGTTAGGTTTGTGTAGCATTCGTAAATATGTATGAAAGGGTCTCATAGCACTTTATAAATGTGTCCCATTGTGAGACACATTTATGCGCACCAAAAAAGTGGTGCAAAAAGTGCCTGCACCAAAGTTTGTCTCAGCCTCGCTAATTTGAAATAGGCATGGATTGGTATGACATTTTTGTGCCATATTCTGTTGAGACACATTCATAAATGTGTCTAGTCTTATGAATGTGGCTTGAATTGTCACAGACAAAAGTGTCAAGGATGTTGACTTATGCCCATTTTTGGTGCAGAAACTTTTATACATATGTCGGACATGACCAACGACAGTTTGTTTGTTGAATATTAGGCCAAAAAACTGCTGCAGCCTGTTTCATACATGCCCCTTTGTATGTAGTAGCATATGTCTCAGCCAAAGACTATACCTTTTTGTTATAGAACAGTCAAGTTTCATGTACATATTATATAAATGGAAAACTCATCTTCTAGCAGAATGTGTAGTAGGTAAGGCTTTTAAATAAAAACATGATAAAAATACAATGTTATATACTAGTATTGTTGATATAATGAATCAGCTAGACAGTCCATGGAAGACATATATTACTTTGATTTTTTTTTTCTAGTATATGCCATCATTTCTTATTTGGTGGGACCTCCATTCCCAATCCTGAGTCCTCAAAATAAAGAAGCTGCAGTACTAAGCAATGTGGTTTAAAGTCGTTCTCACACCATCCTAGATATATACCAAACCATAACATGCTGGAATTACCCTTTCATTGTTACTTGTGACCTTACCTATCTCTAAAGCTATATTTAGAAAAACAAGCCAAACAGGATAAAATATTGAATAATAAAATAAAACCCACCAAAATTTGCCAGTTTCATAAGTGATTCTTCAATACATACAACAGTAAACTGACATATTAGCTGGAATTAACATGAAGCATACCTGTAATACAAGATTTTCTGCAGGTGAAGGGTTTTTTAAACTTTCACTTCCAATCCCTGAGTCATCAGCATCTATTAGACTATCCACAGGAACGTTGTGTTGGGGTTTAAGGAAAGCAAATTTCTGCTCACTTGGGTCCAGAGTTACACAAACATCATATGAATATGGCAGAGGTAATGTTCCAGTGTTGAACTGTGAAATAAATCTGGGATCAACCTGTGGATATAGGCTTGTAGACATGGCTGCAAATGAAGAAGAAGATTTGGACTCTTTATACTTGGAGACAACTGCAATAATCACAGTCAACATGAAGAGGAAGGAGATCAATGCCAAGGCTATGACCAAGTAGAACTGCAGATTGGACTGAGTTTCTTCTTTGTTAGACTGATTGCTCAGCTCAGGAAAGACCTGATGAAAATGACCAGCAATCACCATGTTTATAGTGACTGAAGCTGAGCGGGATGGGACCCCATTGTCTCTTACTAGAACCACAATTCCATGTTTCATGATGTCTCTTTCTAGAAATACATGAGATGTCCTGATCTCTCCTGTGTGCTGGTCAATGATGAAGAGAGATGGTTCTGAAGATCGTAGAAAGTAAGACAACCAGGCATTGTGTCCAGAGTCAGCGTCCACTGCCACCACTTTAGATACTAAAGAGCCTTGATCAGAAGTCCAAGGAACCATCTCGAATGTTGAGCTATCGGCCTCTGGTGATGGATACAGAATGACTGGTAAATTATCATTCTGGTCTACTATACATATTCTTAGTGTTGTGCTGCTGTTCAGAGATGGAGATCCTTGGTCTCTGGCAATTATTTGGATGTTAATTTCTTTATGCTTTTCATAATCAAATGACCGTTGAGCATAGATGACCCCAGTTACTGGATTCATGGAGATATAGGAAGACAAAGAATCTTCTTCATTATGTCTCATCACTATAGAATATGTTATCTTAGCATTGTCTTCACTGTCTATATCTCTTGCTTGTATGTTAAATATTGAAGCTCCTAATAAATTATTTTCTGTGATAAACGCAGTGTAATCCATCTTCTCAAACACTGGAGAATTGTCATTAACATCTGATATAACAAGCCAAATAACTTTTCTAGAAGTCATTTCAGGAGAACCATTGTCTGAGGCTTCTATTGTGATGTTGTAGGATGGTATAGTTTCTCTATCTAGACTACTTTTTGTAACAATTTTATAAAAATTACTTGCTGATGAAATTAGTTCAAATGGTAAATTACCTTTCATAACACACTGAACCTCACCATTTTCTCTCGAGTCAGGATCATGAACATTAATCAGTGCCACCACAGTTCCATGAGCAGAATCTTCAGGAATTGATGATGATAATGAAGTAATAGATATCTCAGGTGCATTGTCATTTTCATCTATTATTTCTATTAAAACCTTGGCATGAGCAGCTAGACCTCCTCCATCTTCTGCTTGTACTGAAACTTCGTAAAGTCTTAACGCTTCATAATCTAATTGTCCTTTTATTTTAATCTCTCCATTTCTGGGATTAATACTAAAAGTCTGTAGAATATCTTTTGCTGTAGTTCTAAATGAATATGTGATCTGTGCATTGACACCGTCATCCTCATCACTTGCACTGACCTGCAGAATGGTTGAATTCACTGGTATATTTTCTCTCACACTTACTTTATAGACATCCTGGGTAAATACTGGAGAATTATCATTGAAGTCAGTGACAATTATATTAATTAAGGCAGTACCTGTCTGTACAGGATTTCCTCCATCAGAAGCTGTTAGAATCAGTTCATGCTTGTCTTGTGTCTCTCGGTCTAGAGGTTTTTCTAGTATAAGCTCTAGAAATACACTGCCATCAGTGCTGACCTTCTCTCCAAGAGCAAAATACTGGTTTGCACTGAGCCTGTAGCTTATTAGAGAATTAATACCTAAATCAAGATCTTCTGCGTTTTGTAAAAGAAATCTTCTTCCTGGGGAGGATGATTCACTAATTTCTATACGAACTATATCAAGAATAAACGTAGGAGGATTGTCATTCATATCTTGAATATCAACCTTAACATTGAAGACATTGAGTGGATTTTCCACCACAGCATCAAATGTAAGGGCACAATCAGCTGCAGCTCTACACAATGTCTCCCTGTCTATCCTATCAGCAATATATAGGTTTCCATTATCCAGATTTATGTTAAAATATTTTTCAGCAATTTTAGACACAATGCGTAATTTCCTTCTGGAGAGATCCTTAATATTTAATTCAAGATCCTTTACTATATTTCCAACAATAGAACCTTTTCTTAATTCTTCATTAATGGAATAATGGATCTGACCAGAGACTGAATGACACAGCCAGGATAAGAAGAAGGGAAATATTACTTGCCATCTGAGTCCTTGCATTGCTTGTCCTTCCTGTGGTTGTAATCCAGCCATCCTTCTTCTCCCCAGAAATATGATGGTAAAATTACTCATTGTATTTATAATCCCCTTGGTATAACACAATTGTATGTATCCTCTTCTTTATCAGTCCTATACCCAGCACATCCTATTCTGAAATGCTGTGTTTTTTCTCCTTGCAGTTGAACACTGCCTACATCATGGTGGTGATTCTAGATTTACAGAATATTTTCCATATTGGTAAACAGCGGCGCTCTGAGGCGTATTTGGGGAACTACAACATTTCTTAAATAGATTCTAACAAATTTCTATATGGTGTCTGAGTATTATTATAGCATAGATGTATGAAGTAGTAAAATACAGTTAAACATGTTAAGCTTCTAAATTTAAATATAATACATATAGTTAACTATTAGTTGGTGGGCACTATTATCATGAAAGATGGGTAAGATAAAGCCAGACGTTTAATGTATGTCATGTTTAGTAAAATAATTTATTCAAAACACTGAAATAACATAATATTGTCTAGTAAGTTATGGCAGAATTAAGAAGTGTAGTGTTAATTCTTTTTTATTTAGTTTTAATCAGAACATCATTTTTTCCAAATAATATAGTTAATTTCAGTAACACAAAAAATAAAACACATAATAAAACATCTAAATAGATTTTAATATTAAAATAAAATTGTACTTCATAAGTAAATATTCCAGTAAAAGATGAATGTCCAGCGCTCAAGTCAGCGTAGGCGAAAGTGGGAAGGATATTGCAATCCTGGTCATATTCTTGTGTTGTGGATGGGAACAAAAGTGTTATATTGTATGTGTGCTCCTTTGTATCTCCATTTTAATGTATTAGTAAGACACCACATATGCCTTTGTACATGGCACGTAAAAGCTGCCTATATAACTCTTTCCTCTAATGTTTCTAAAGTGGCCGCTACATATTATACTTATAGAGATAACTGCTGTATAATCTAAGATAGAGCCTCTTTCCGGGACTACACCCAAGGTTTGGACATTCCTGAGCTGAAGGGAGTATATCCCAAATAAGGATATAACCAATCACAGACTAACAGCTATGCCCATGTGATGCTTTCTTATCTTACTAACACAAAGGAGTATTAAAAACCTGCCATTTTTGATAATAAAGATAGAAAGTGTATTCAGACCAGCAGAGTGGCATGTGGCAGATTTAAAAATGTATGAAGGTGGCTGTGCCTGATATCGGTCTGAAAAGACAAACCCTGTTCATACATGTCGCCCTAAATGTTAAAATGAAATGACATATTATCATTGTAACTACTATATGTCTTTATTGTTTGTCTTTGTTTATAGCTATGTCAATAAACTATTGTTTAAAAGAAAAAAAACTCCCTACCACCTCTCACCATGCCAATATTGCATGTATAACATGGGACACAAGGTCATTGACTGGCTTCAGCATCATGTGATCCATAAACTTGATATCATCAGTGATGGAGCTCTGCAGTGCTGGAAAGGTGGTGATTAGAGACTTCAGTATGGTTAATTTTCTATTTGAGCAGAGTGGGAGGTGGTCGGGAGGTTTTTAACAGTTTTGGAAAACACCTCTGAGCCCTTAAGCCAAACACCTGAAAAGTACTCAATGACCAGCACCATTTTTTTAGTTTTTGCTTCCTTGCATTTCAACAGTCATAACTTTTTTATTTTTTCAATGACACATTTGTATGAGGCCTCGCTTTATTTGGGACAAGATGTACTTTTTGGGGGAATATTTAAGTTCAGCAAAAGACTGGAGTGTGTATCAGGTCACCCACTTGTCTCCTGGGTCCAGTGGAGTCACGGTTGATGGATAAGACTCCTCCAGATAGCGATATAATGCAAAATGTAAGACCAGCTTCCAAACACAGGACCGAAGGGAGCTCAGCCGGACAAAAAAAATCTCATTAAAAAATAATTTCTTTATTTTCTTTCTTATTAAAAAAAAGCCACATGACTGTATCCATGCATAAGGAAAGTTGCATCCATAGAAAGGAACAGTGATTTAAAGGGGTTTTGCCACAATCTCATTTCATACCTCCTGCATACAGTTCTTCAGCTCTGTGGTCCTGTCTTTGAAAGCTGGTCTTACATTTTGCATAATATTTAAGTTCACTTATAAATTATTGCAGAATTTTTTTAATTTTTTTTTACACCATTCACATTTCACACTTAATAACTTGTTAGATTATTTCTACAGGTTATTACAGTCGTGTAGATACCTAATATGTGTAGGGTTTTTTGTGTGTATAATGTATGCACAATTATTTTTTATTAAGTATTTATTTTTATTTTATTATTTATTTTATTTATTTATTTTCTACACTCTTTATGTTTTGTACTTTTTTTATATTTCATGAAGGGTTACCGTTTTTTTTTACACCTAGCAATGTATTACCATATTCATATATGCTAATACATTATAATCTGTGTCAGTTTGACACAGGCAGCAATCAGGGAAGCACACAGTGTGCAGTGATCGCTGGCTTGCTACACAAAAGGCTCTGGGGCTACTCTAGGTACCTAGGGCTGACTATGCAGCCGTTTCCCGAGCTTAATCGCGTCACCGGGTGTCCTGATCACTCGACAGAGCAGGGGAAAGCCGTTTGATTATGCCGCAGTCACTGACCACAGCTATCAAAAGGTTAAGTGCCGGGGAGCGGAGGTTTCCCCCGCTTCCCGCCGCTTGTAGAGACTGAGCTGGGAACAGGGCTGTGAAGTGCAGCTCTCTTCTCAGCGCTGCTGCAGCGCCGGGAGCAAAAGACGTCGCTGCAGACGAGTGACCTGAAATGCCCGCGGGCAGCCGTTAAGGGGTTAAATAATGATAGTGATGTGAGTACACATACAGACACTCACTAAGATCATGCAATAGGAATCCTCACCATGAGAGACATGTATGATCGGGGTTTTCACCCTTTTCTGATGTAAAATGCGCCAAAGTGAGCAGTCTACAATGTCTAATGCGCCTAATGAATGTGTTAGGCACATTGTTCATAAGACTCAACACTTTTTAATGCGCCTAACATGATGGGGCTTTCTGGGGGTGTGTCACACCACACATAATATTAGACACATATATGAATGTCATTCAGCAAAACTAGGCGCACTACTGCTCCGGCAGGCAGACCTATTTTAATGTGGTCTGAGCCTGAGGAGTTGAAGTAGAGCTAGATTTGCTGTTAGGGAAAAAAATTTCCAATATTTCTCAACTTACACCAGTACAATAATAAAAATTAATTTATGATAATTATCAAACTATATAAAATTAAAGTATTTAAATTTAATAAACATGTTATCATATAAAATTAATATAAAAATATATAATATCCCAAAAATATAAAAATATCTCTTATAAAATGTATTTAAAATTAATAGAATCTAAAACTAATGTTACATTAAATAACCCACTGATGATATTGCTCAGATTTTTACATTTTTATTTTTTACTACATTAAATTTGAAATGTATTTTTGCTGCTCTCACCCTTAATTATACATACAGTAGGAGCCAGCACAGCACAGGTATTGCTGGGACCTATGGTCCACCAAGCAAGCTCATTACAATAGTTTCTCTTCACTGACATGCTATTCTAATGACTTTTCTTTTATTTCAAGCCTATCTATAACCTTTATAAATGTTTGGCGCATTACTTATGTGCCTAAGTTCCATAATGCGTCAAACACACAGATGAAGTGCGATGAACTTTAGACACCATTTATGAGCGCAAAACACTTTCATAGATTCAGGCATATTTGACACTGAAAAATAGATGCAAAAATGCACTTCAATCCACCTAGTTCCATACATGTCTCTCCATATGCTCTATCTACAATTGGAGCTCAGAAACGCAAAGGTCTACACTTTAGCAAGACCCCACACTTCAGCTATCTCTCAATCAACAAAAGGGGAAAGGAGAAAATTAAGATTTATATTCTCAACAAGATTTCTACAAATGTATTGCTTTAAAACTACGAAATTATGTCCAAAAATTCTGTAAAAAAAAATGTAAGCTTTTTAAAAACAAAAAAATAAAGGAAGTAATAAAATTTAAAAAGCCTTTTTTCAAATTGTAATTTAGCACTTTAGATGATTTTTTTAGTATTACGGGGGCATTAAAGGTTTTCATTTCATTTTAACAAGAACAAAAATCTGGTGAATTTTTTTTGGGGGTACCAACGATTTGGGGGTTTGTCCCATATAAATCTAAAGGGTAATTTGAGTTATATTTGCGTGGCAGGTTTTAAAGGTGATTGGAGCCCATAAAAATGCAATGGGAGAAATTATTCATCTATTTTTCTTTTTTCTCATAAACATGAATCACAAGGTGAATTAATTCACCAGTGTATCTCAATGAGCAGTGAATCCGTGAAACACAAGTCTTTGTGTATTATGCAGTCAAACTAAAGGAGGATACAGTTGTTCCGAAAGGGGTTTAAATTTCAGAGAAAGGGCAAATTTTTAAAATTTGGGTAATTTGAGTTTGTCACTACGACTGTCGCCGCAGCAGCCTGCACATGAGGACATGGGTAGAAGGTTTACTTTTGTTTCTGCTGCTTCCCGCTCCCCGCTCTAATACAAAGGGTTTTATATTAACCTGTGTTCACATGCTGGACTTCGGGCCCCCTTCACAGGGACTTTCAAACTAAAAAGGGGGGAATCTTTAACCAAACCCCCTTTTATTACTGGGAAAATGCCTAAATTTTTAAAAAAAATATTAAAAAGGGGTTTTGTTTTAATGCTGTTGCTTTATGATGTTTCCTTGTAGGGGGGGGCCCCTTTTTCATAAAAGACTTTTCCATATCCAAAGGAGGAAACACGTTTAAAAATTTTAATGCCATGTCATTCAAATTTTTCGGCTAGGGAGAGGCAGATAGGATAAAGGGCTTGGACCCCGTTTTAAAGTCAATGGGGTCCCCTGGCGACTTTTTTTTGTGTATGCCGCAATAGTGGTTAAAGTAATTTGTTAAAAAAAATTTTAATCTGATTGCCAAAAATATTACCCCATGGGAAAACTAAAACATGTTCCTTCTTTTGAATTTTACACATTTATTTTTTTTACTAAAATTTTTTGCTTTCCCAAACCTTTAAAACACCATTATAAACCATACACGTTT
>JAODAL010049806.1:0-27890 GCA_025379985.1 Phyllomedusa bahiana | reverse complement strand
TCGTTTTCTGGATCGGGGTTTTCCCGGGCCCCGGGGGGTAAAACCCCCCGCAGTGCCCCGCTGCCCTCCTTTTGAGGCTCCCTTCCCGCCCTGAGATTTCCCCCTCGGCAGTGTCCGCGACTCCCTCGGGAGGCTGCTCCGCTCCCTGGGGGGAACCTCCCCGGGGGGTCCCCGCTAAACTTCCCCTAGGGCTCCCGTTCCCTGATTGGACCCCCGCATGTCCCGCTGCCCTTCCCCCTGGGCGCTGCTCCCTATCCCCTTTCCTCCCCCGGCAGTGTTCCGCTGACCCCCTCTGAGGCTGCTCCACCCCCGATAAACCCTCCTCGCAGGCCGCTGACCTCCCCCCGATCTGTTTCCCGCCCCCCTGAAGACCTCCCACACAGTGCCCCTTTGACCCCCCCCTGAGGCTGCCCCGCTCCCTGAGGACCTCCTCCAGATGTCCGCCCCCCCCCCTTTCAAAAGGCTGCCCCCTTCCCTAAATCCCCCCCTTTCGCAGGGGCCCGCTAACTCCCCCCCGAGGCTGTCCCCCCCTCCCTGATGCCCCTCCTCCAATTCCCGGCTAAATTTCCCTTTGGGCTGCTCCGCTCCCTAAATGTACCCCCTTTCCGCAGTGTCCGGCTGACCCCACTGAGGCTGCTCCGCCCCCTGAGGGAACCCCCCTGGGAAAGGCCCGCTGCTCCCTCTGAGGCTGCCCCGGGCCCCCTGATGACCCCCTTCGCCAGTGCCCCTTTTGACTCCCCCCTTGAGGCTGCCCCCCTGAAGACCTCCTGGGCAGTGTCCCCCTGGCTCCCTCGAGGCGGCTCCGGCTCCCTGATGACCCCCTCGCAGGGGCCCCGTTTACTCCCTTTTGGGCGTTTCCCTCCCCTTTTACCCCTTTCGGCGGGTTCCGCGACTCCCTCGAGCTGCTCCCTCCCGATGACCTCCTGGGGCAGGGGTTCCCCCCCCCCTTACTCCCCCCGAGGGGTTTCCGGGTCCCTGATGCCCCCCTCGCAGTGTCCGTTTACTCCCTTTTGGGAGGCTGCTCCCTCCCAAAATGAACCTCCTCGCAGGGGCCCGGCTGCCTCCCTTTTGGGGCTGTTTGCCCCTGTGCCCCCCCGGTGGGAAAACCCCCCCCTTTTCCCCCCCCCCCCGGCAGGGGCCCGCTGACTCCCTCTGAGGCTTTTCCCCTCCCTGATGACCCCTGGGGGCAGTGCCCCCCGGGGAAACCTTCCCTCGGGGCCTTTTTCCCGTTTCCCTGTTTGACCTCCTCGCAGTGTCCCGGGACGGCCCTCTAAGGCTGCCCCCGCCCCCTAATTACCCCCCTCGATGTCCGCTGACATCCCCTGAGGCCTTTTTTTCCCCCCTCCCTAAATAAACCCCCGGGCTTGCCCCGGGATCCCCTGGAGGCGGTTTCCGCTCCCTGATGCCCCCCCTGGGGCAGTGTCCGCTGATTTCCCTCGGGGGCCCCTCTCCCCTCCCTGTTTCCTCCCCGGGTACCGCGCCCTCCCCCCGTGGGGGCTTTCCGCTCCCTTGTCCCCCTTTTGGCATTTTCCGCTGACTAAACCCCTTCAGGGGCGGCCCGCTCCCTGATGACCCCCTCGCATGTCCGCTGACCCCCCTTTCTGAGGCGCTCCCCCCCTGATGGTCCTCGCATGCCCCGCTGACTCCCTCTGAGGCTGCTCCGCTCCCTGATCAAACCTCCTCCCCCAGTGCCCCGCTGACTCCCCGAGGTTTCCCCGGGTTCCCTTTGATGACCCCCTCCAGTGGCCCCTTGCCCTCCCCTTGGGGGCTGCTCCCCCCTTTATGACCTCCCCCCCGGGCATGCCCGCTGACTTCCCCTCTAGGCTGCCCTCCCTGTTTGACCTCCCCCGGCAGTGCCCCTGACTCCCTCTGGGAGGTTTCCCGCTCCCTGATGACCTCCCCGCAGTGCCCCGCTGACTCCCTCTGAGGCTGTTTCCCTCCCTGATGACCCCCTCCCATGTCCGCTGACCCCCTCTGAGGCCCTGCTCCGTTTCCCTATAACCTCCCGCGGGGTGTCCCCCTAAATTTTTTCCCCTCTGGGGTTGCCCCCCGCCCCCCTATAAACCTCCCGCAGTGCCCGCTGACTCCATCTAAGGCTGCTCCGCTCCCTGATGACCCTCCTCGTCAGTGGTCCGCTTGACCTCCCTCTGAGGCTGCCTCCGCTCCCTGATTACCTCCTGGCAGTGTCCCGCTGACTCCCTCTGCAGGCTGCTCCCGCTCCCTGAATGACCCCCTCGCAAGTGGTCCCGCTGACCGCCCTCTGAGGCTGCTCCGCTCCGTGATGACGACCTCGCAGTGTCCGCTGACTCCCTCTGAGTCTGCTCCGCTCCCTGATGACCTCCTCGCAGTGCCGCCCGATGATATCCCTCTGAGGCTGCTCACACTCCCTGAAGTACCTCATGCAGTGATCCGCTGACTCCCCTGATCCCGCTCCGCCGCCGGAGTGACCACCCTCAGCATGTCCGCTGACCTCCCCTACTGAGGCTGCTCCGCGCTACCCTAGATCGACCCCCTCCGCAGTGTCCGCTGACTGTCAATCCTGAGGCTCTCTCGCTCCCTGATGAACCCCCTCGCAGTGCCCGTGACACTCCCTCGAGGCTGCTTCTGCTCCATCATGACCCCTCGAGCATGTCCGCTGACTCCCTCTGAGGCTGCTCCGCTCCCTGATGACCCCCTCGCAGTGTCCGCTGACTCCCTCTGAGGCTGCTCCGCTCCCTGATGACCCCCCTCGCAGTGACCGCTGCCTCCCTCTGAGGCTGCTCCGCTCCCTGATGACCCCCTCGCAGTGTCCGCTGACTCCCTCTGAGGCTGCTCCGCTCCCTGATGACCTCCTCGCAGTGTCCGCTGACTCCCTCTGAGGCTGCTCCGCTCCCTGATGACCTCCTCGCAGTGTCTGCTGACTCCCTCTGAGGCTGCTCCGCTCCCTGATGACCTCCTCGCAGTGTCCGCTGACTCCCTCTGAGGCTGCTCCGCTCCCTGATGACCCCCTCGCAGTGTCCGCTGACTCCCTCTGAGGCTGCTCCGCTCCCTGATGACCGCCTCGCTCAGTCCGCTGACCTCCCCTCTGAGCTGCTCCGCTCACCGATGACCCCCTCTGCAAGTGGCCGCTGACTCCCTCTGAGGCTGCTCACCCCTGATGACCCTCCGCGGCAGTGTTCCTCCCGCTGATCTCCCCCTCTGCGGCCGCTCCACTCCCGGATGAACCCCCTCGCAGTTCCGCTGACCTCCCCTCGTGAGGCTGCTCCGCTCCCTGAAGATCTCCTCGCGAGTGTCCCGCATGACTCCCTCTGAGGCTGCTACCCGCTCCCTAGATGACCCCTCCAGTGTCCGCTCACTCCCTCTGAGGCTGCTCCCCTCCCTGATGACCCCCTCGCTGTGGCCGCTGACTCCCTCTGAGGCTGCTCCACTCCCTGATGACCTCCTCGCAGTGTCCGCTGACTCCCTCTGAGGCTGCTCCGCTCCCTGATGATCTCCTCGCAGTGTCGCGCGACTCCCTCTAGAGAGCTGCTCCAGCTCACTGATGACCACCTTCGCATGTCCGCATGACAATCCCAGGAGGTTGCTCCCTTCCTATGACCTCACTCGCAGTGTCTGCTCTGCCTGACTCCATCTGAGGCTGCTCCGCTCCCTGATGACCTCCTCGCAGTGTCCGCTGACTCCCTCTGAGGTTGCTCCGCTCCCTGATGACCTCCTCGCAGTGTCTGCTGACTCCATCTGAGGCTGCTCCCTCCTGATGAACCTCCCTCGCAGTGTCCCGCTGATCCCTTGAGGCGCTTCCGCTTCTCCGATGAACCTCCTCTCAGTGTCCCTGACGCCCCAAAAAGGCCCTGCTCTCCGCTCCCTGGATGACCCCCATCGCAGTGCCCGCCGCTGACCTGACTCCCTCTGAGGCTGCTTCCGCTCCCTGATGACCCCCTCCAGGCCCCTGACTCTGCCTCTAGGCTGCTCCTCTCCTGAAATCTCCTCGCAGTGTCCTGTGAAACTCCCTCAGCGGCTGCTTCCCTCTCCTATAGATCTCCTCGCGAGTGTCCCGCTGACTCCCTCGAGGCTGCTCCGCTCCCTGATGACCCCCCCCCCTCCGCAGTGTCCACTGACTCTCCCTCTGAGCTGCTCCCGCGCACCGATGACCTCCCCTCCAGTGTCTCTGACCCCTTCTAGGCGGCTCCGCTCCCTGATGACCTCCTCGCAGTGCCACTGGACTCCCTCTGAGGCTGCTCCCTCCTGATGTCCTCTCCAGTTTGTCCGCTGAATCCCTCTGAGGTTGCTCCGCTCCCTGATGAACCTCCTCGCAGTGTCTGCTGACTCCCTCTGAGCTCCTCCGACTCCCTAAGATCCACTCGCAGTGTCCCTGACTCCCGCTGAGGCTGCGCCGCTTCCCTGATTGACCCCCCTCCGCAGTGTCCGCTGACTCCCTCCTGAGGCTGCTCCGCTCCCCGACACCACCGTCGCAGTGACCCTGCCGCCCATCTGAGGCTGCTTACCCCTCCCCTGATACCCCCTCGAGCAGTGACCCGCTCCCTCCCTCTGAGGCTGCTGCCGCTCCTGTGATCTCGTCGCAGTGTCCGCTGACTCCCTCGGAGGCTGCTCCGCTCCCTGATGACCCCCTCGCATGTCCCTCTGACTCCCTCTGAAGGCTGCTCCACGCCCTGATGACCTCCTCCGCAGTGCCGCTGACTCCCTCCTGAGGTCCGCGCCCTCCCTATACCCCCTCGCATGTCCCTGCTCCCCTGAGGTTTTTTTTTTTTTCTTTTTGTGCTGCTCCGCTCCCTGATGACCTCCTTGCAGTGTCCCCTGACTCCCTCTGAGGCTGCTCCGCTCCCTGATGACCTCCGCGCAGTGTCTGCTGACTCCCTCTGAGGCTGCTTCGCTCCCTGATGATCTCCTCGCAGTGTCCGCTGACATCCCCTGAGCTTGCTCCGCTCCCTATGACCTCCGCGCAGTGTCTGCTGACTCCCTCTGATGCTGCTCCGCTCCCTGATGATACCACCCGCAGTGTCCGCTGACTCCTCGAGGCTGCTCCCGTGATCTCCTCGCAGTGTCCGTGACCTCCCACTGAGGCTGCTTTATCTCCGCTTCCGGAGTGACTCCTCGCAGTGTCCGCTGACTCCCTCTGAGGCTGCTCCGCTCCCTGATGACCTCCTCGCAGTGTCCGCTGACTCCCTCTGAGGCTGCTCCGCTCCCTGATGACCTCCTCGCAGTGTCCGCTGACTCCCTCTGAGGCTGCTCCGCTCCCTGATGACCACCGCGCAGTGCCCGCTGACTCCCTCTGAGGCTGCTCCGCTCCCTGATGACCCGCGCGCCGTGTCCGCTGACTCCGTCTGTGGCAGCTCCGCTCCCTGATGACCTCCCTCGCATTGTCCCGCTGAATCACGCTGGAAGGCCGGCTCCACTCCCTGATGACCTCCTCAGCAGAGTGCCTGCTGACTCCATCTGGAGCTGCTCCTCCCTGATGCGATCTCCTCGCAGCTGAGCCCTCTGACTCCCTCTGCGCTGCTCCGCTCCCTGATGACCCCCTCGCAGTGTCCGCTGACTCCCTCTGAGTGGCTGCTCCGGTCCTGAGTGACCCCCTTCGCAGTGTCCGCGATGACTTCCCTCTGAGGATGAGCTCCGCTCCCGATATCCCCCTTCGGCAGTGTCCGCTGAATCCTCTCTGAGCTGCTTCCGCTCCCTGATATCTCCTCGGCAGTGCCAACGCTGACTTCCCACTGGAGGCTGCTCCGAAGCTCCTGATGACCCCCCTCGGCGTGTCCGTTTGCGTCCCTCGCTGAGGCTGCCTGCGCTCCCTGATCACCCCATTGGGGGGTGGTCACCCCCCTCGTGGGGTCCCCGCTACGTCACTCTGAGCTGCTCCGCTACCTGATGACTCCTCGCAGGTATGTCCCGCTGACTCCCTCAGAGTGTGCTAGCTGCGCTCCCTGATCACTCCCCTCCGTGGTTGTCCGCGGACCTCACTCTAGCTGCTCCGCTACCTGATGATCTCCTCGCAGTGTTCCCCGCTGACTCCCTCTTAGCTGCTGCCGCTCCCTGATGACCTCCTCGCATGTCCCGCTACTCCCCTCTGAGAGGCTATTGCTCCGCTCCTAATGACCCCCTCGCAGTGTCCGTTGACTCCCTCTGAGGCTGCTGCGCTCCCTGATCACCCCCTCGTGGTGTCCGCTGACTCACTCTGAGGCTGCTCCGCTCCCTGATGACCCTTCCTCGCGAGTGTCACTGAGCTCACTCTGAGAGCTGCAGCCCGCTCCCGATGACCTCCTCGCATGTCCACTGACTTCCCTCTGAGGCTGCCCGCTCCCTGATGATCTCCTCGCATGTCCACAGACTCCCTCTGAGGCTTCACCGCTACCAGAGATTCCTCGCAGGTCCGCTGACTCCCCTCTAAGGCTGCCCGGCTCCCTGGATACCTCCTCGCAGTGTCCCTGACAAATCCTCTCTGAGGACTGCTGCCGCTCCCTATGACCTCCTCAGCAGTGTATCCCAGACTCGTGCCCTCCTGAGGCTGCTGTCTCTGCCCTATACCCCCTCGCAGTGCCGCGGTGACTCCCTCTGGTGTAGGCTGCTCCATCTCCCTGATGACCTCCTCGAGCAGTGTCCGGCTTAAGTCCCTCCGATGGCTGCTCCGCTCCCTGATACTCCTCGCTGTGCCCCGCTGACTCCCTCTTGTAGGCTGCTCCCGCTCACTGATGACCCCCTTCGAGTGTCCGCTGACTCCTCTGAGGCTGCCTCGCCCCTGATGACCTCCTGCAGTGGGCCCTGACTCCCTCGAGGCTTGCTCCCTCCCTGCTGACCTCCTCGCAGTGTCCGCTTGACCTCCCCTCTGTGGGCTGCGTTCACGCGCCCTGGATGACCCTCCTCGCAGTGTCCCTGACTTCCCTCTGAGCGGTCCACTCCAATGACCCCCTTCGCAAGGTGTCCGCTGACTCCCTCCTGAAGGCGTGCTCCGCTCCCTGATGACCTCCTCGCAGTGTACCGCATGACTCGTCTTAGCTGCTCCGCGTCCCTGATTGACCTCCAGGCTCGCAGTGCGCTGAACTTCCCTCTGAGTGCTGCTCCGGCTCCCTGATTACCTCCTTCTGGCAGTGTCCACGTGACTCCCTCTGAGGCTAGCTTCGCGCTCCCATACCCCTCGCGGGCATGGCCCCAACTGACTACCCACTGAGGCTCGCTACAGATCGCCTGATGACCTTCCTGCTACAGAATGTTCCGCTCTGAAGCGCGTCCCACTGAGGCTGCTGGCCGCTCCCGATGATGATCTCCTGACTCCGTCCTCGCAGTGCCCGCTGACTCCCCTGAGCTGCTGCCGCTCCCTGGATGACCTGCCTCGCAGGAGCCCGCTGACTCCCACTGAGCTGCTCTGCTCCCTGATGACCTCCTCGCAGTTCCCTGACTCCCTCTGAGGCTGCATCCGCTACCAGATGGACCTACTCGCAGTAGCCGCTGACTGCCTCTGAGGCTCTCCGCCCTGATGAATCTCCTTGCAGGTGTCTGCTGAGTTCCCTCCTGAGCGCTGCTCGCTCCTGATTGACCTCCTCCGCAGTGGTCCGCTGACGATCCCTTCTGAGAGGCTGCACGCGCTTCCCTGATTATCTCCCCTCACTCGTTCGCAGTGTCCTCTGAGACTCCCTCTGAAGGTGCTCCCCTCCCTGAGATCGTGACCTCCTCGCAGTGTCCGCTGACGCTCCCTTCTGAGCTGCTCCCGCACACCTGATGACCTCCTCCGCAGTGTCCCGCCTGACCTCCCTCTGAGGCTGCTCCGCTCCCTGATGACCTCCACGCAGTGTCCGCTGACTCCCTCTGAGGCTGCTCCGCTCCCTGATGACCTCCTCGCAGTGTCCGCTGACTCCCTACTGAGGCAGCTTTCACGCTCCTGATACCCCCCCGCAGTGCCCGCTGACTCCCTCTGAGGCTGCTCCGCTCCCTGATGACCCCCTCGCAGGGTCTGCTGACTCCCTCTGAGGCTGCTCCGCTCCCTGATGACCTCCTCGCAGTGTCCGCTGACTCCCTCTGACGTCTGCTCCGCGTTCCCTGATAGACCTCCCTCGCGTGTCCACCGTGACTCCCTCAGAGGGCTTCGTCGTCCGCTTCCCCGTGATGACCTCCTCGCAGTGCCCGCTGACAGGGGTGGTCCCTCTAAGGAGTGCTCCGCTCCGCACTGATAACCCCCGATCCGCATGTCCGGCGTGACTCCTTTCTGAGGCGGCTTGCTTGCCGCTCCCTTATAACCTCCTCCAAGTGTCCCGCCTGACCCCATCTGAGGTCTTCTCCGCTCACTGATAGACACCTCGCAGTGTCCCGCTGACTCCTCTGAGGCTCGCTCCTGCTCCCTTATCGACCTCCTCGCAGTGTCCCTGACTGCCTCTGAGTGCTTGCTTCCTCGCTCCCAGATGCACCTCCCGCATGTGTCCGCTGACTCCCTCTAGGCAGCTCTGCCCCTGATGACCTCCTCGCAGTGTCCGCCAACGAGTCCCTCCTGAGGAGCTGCCCGCTCTCCCTGATGACCACCCTCAGCAGTGTCCGCATGACGTCCCTCTGAGGCGCTCCGCTCGCCTGATGACCGTCCTCGGCAGTGTCCACTGCTGTTCTCCTCTCTGAGGCTGCTTTCCTGCTCCCTGATGATCTCCCTCTGCACGGTGTACCGCTACTCCCTCTGAGGCAGCCTTCCGCACCCTGATCGAGACCTCCTCGGCATAGTCCGCACTCCTCTGAGGCTGCTCCCCGCTCCCTGATAGACCCTCCACTGCAGTGTCCGCTGACTCCTCGTGATGCTTGCTCCGCTCCGGATGGGACCTCCTCGCAGTGTCCCTGACTCCGTCTGAGGCTAGCTCCCTCCGTGATTGACCCCCGCTCGCAGACGTCCTGACGCTGACTCTCCCTCTGCAGGCTAGCGTCCGTCTCCTGATTGACCCCCCTCGCAGTGTCTGCTGACTCCCTCGTGAGTCTGACTCCGCACCCTGATGACCTCCTCGCGGCAGTGTCCCGCTGACTCCCTCCTGAGTCTGCTCCGCCGCCCTGATGACCTCCTTCGTGCAGTGTCCACTACCTCCCTCTGAGTCTTCTCCGAGCTCCTGAATGACCTCCTCGCAGTGCCCGCTGACTCCCTCATGAGCTGCTCCCGCTCCCGGTTATGACCCCCATCGGCAGTGTCCCTGACTCCCTCTGAGGCTGCGCTTTCCGCTCCCTGATACCATCCTCGGGCAGTGTCAGCGAGTGACTAGTCCTCTGTAGGAGCTTGTCTAGGGGGTCTCCGCTCCCTTATACCCCCTCCGGCACGTCTTCCGCGTTGACACCTCCCTCTGAGGCTGCTCCGCTCCCGTGAAGACCTCCTCCGCAGTGTCCGCAGTGACTCACCCTGAGGCTGAGCTCTGCTGCCCTGATGACCTCCTCTCGCTGCGTGTTTCTCGTGTGGATAACTCCCTCGGAGCTGCTCCGCTTCTTGATGACCCCTCGCCGAGTCCCGCTGAACTCCCTCTGACTTCTGCATACCGCACCCTATGACCCCCTCGCAGTGTCCCCGCTGACCCCTCTGGAGGCGCTAGGCCGCTGCCGCTGATATCTCCTCGTGCAGTGTCCGCATTGACTTACGTCCCTCTGAAGGCGTGGCTCCCTCTCCCTGATGAGTCTCGCTCGGCAGTGGAGTACCGCTGACGTCCCTCTTGGAGGCTGCTCCGCTCCCTGATTGACGCTCCTCGCAGTGTCCCTGACTCACTCTGAGGCTGCAGCCCGCATCGCTGACTTGGATCTCCTCGCAGTGCCGCTGACTCCCTCTGAGGGCTCGCTTGCCGCACCCAGATGACCTCTCGCAGTGTCCGCTGTGAATCCCTCTGAGCGTTCGCCGCTCCATGATGACCCCCCCTCGCGAGTGTCCCATGACCTGGGCCTCTGAGGGGCTGCTCCGAGCGCTGGCCAGATTGACCTCCTCTGCGGGAGCGGTAAGGTTGTTCCGCTGAGCGGTCCCTCCTTAGGCTGCTACCGCTCCTGATGGACCTCTCTCGCAGGTGTGTCCGATAACTCCTGTCTGAGCTGCTCCGCTTCCTGGATAACACCCTCGCAAGTCCGCTGACTCCCTCTGAGGATTCTCCGCTCCTGATGATCTCCTCCGCAGTGTTCCGCAGACACCCTCTGAGGCGCTTCCGCTACCCTGAATGACCCCCACGACAGTGTATCCCGGCTTACTTCCCTCTGAGGCTGCTCCGCTCCCTGATGACCCCCTCGCAGTGTCCGCTGACTCCCTCTGAGGCTGCTCCGCTCCCTGATGACCCCCTCGCAGTGTCCGCTGACTCCCTCTGAGGCTGCTCCGCTCCCTGATGACCCCCTCGCAGTGCCCGCTGACTCCCTCGTGAGTCTGAGACTGCCGCGCCCTTGATGTGATCTCCTCCATGTCCGCTGACTCCCTCTGGAGGCTGGCTCACGCTCCCTGTATTGACCCCCTCCGCAGTGTCCGCTACCTAGTCCCTCTGAGGCTGCTCCGACTCCCTATATAACCCCCTCGCGCAGATAGCCGCGGACACGACCATCTGAGCTGCTCCGCTCCCTGATTGACAGCCCCTCGCAGATGCCCGCTGACCTCCCTCTGTGGCTGGCTGCCGCTCCCCTGATGACCTCCTCGCAGTGCCCTGCTAGACGGTCCCTCTGTGCTTGCGCCGTCTTTCCCTGATCGACCTCCTCGCAGTTGTTCCCGTAACGGTCCCATCTGTGGACTGCTCCGCTCCCGTGATGATGGCCCTCGCATGGCCGCTGACGCCCTCAGAGGCGGCAGCACCCTTCCTTTGAAGTCCCCCTCAGATGCCCGCTAACTCTCCCTCTGACGGCTGCTCCGGCTCCCTGGACATGACCTCCTCCTCCAGTGAGTCCCGACTGAACTCCCTTGAGGCTGACGCCAGCCGCTTGCCCTGATGATCTCCTCGCAGGTCCGCGTGACTCCCCTCTGAGTGCTGCTCTCTCCCTCGATGACCACCTCGCAGTGCCCCGCTGACGCTCCCCTCTGAGGCCTGCTCCCTCCCTGATATGACTATCCTCGGCAGTGGAGTCCGCTGACTCCCTCTGAGGCTGCTTGCCGCACCCTGATGACCCCCTCCGGCAGTGTCCCGAACATCCCTCTGAGGCTGCTCCGCACCCGTTAGAGGAGGATGCCCTCGTCAGTGTCCGCTCGACTCCCAATGAGGCTGCTCTGCTCCCTATGACCATCCTCGCATGCCCGCTGACTCCCTCTGAGGCTGCTCCGCTTCCCAGATGACCCGTCCCGCAGTGTCCCTGATCCCTCTGAGGCGCTCGCTTCCCTGAAGATCTCCTGCAGTTGTCCCGCTGACTCCCTCTGAGGCTGCTCCGCTCCCTGATGACCCCCTCGCAGTGCCCGCTGACTCCCTCTGAGGCTGCTCCGCTCCCTGATGATCTCCTCGCAGTGTCCGCTGACTCCCTCTGAGGCTGCTCCGCTCCCTGATGACCTCCTCGCAGTGTCCGCTGACTCCCTCTGAGGCTGCTCCGCTCCCTGATGACCTCCTCGCAGTGTCCGCTGACTCCCTCTGAGGCTGCTCCGCTCCCTGATGACCCCCTCGCAGTGTCCGCTGACTCCCTCTGAGGCTGCTCCGCTCCCTGATGATCTCCTCGCAGTGTCCACTGACTCCCTCTGAGGCTGCTCCGCTCCCTGATGACCCCCTCGCAGTGTACGGCTGACTCCCTCTGAGGTGCCTCCGCTCCCTGATGATCTTCCGCGCAGTGTCTCGCTGACTCCCTTGAGCTGCTCCCGCTCCCAGATGGACCCCCTCGCCAGTGTCGCTGACTCCTCTGAGGCTGCTCCGAATCCTGATGACCCTAGCAGTGTCAGCTGACTCCCTCTGAGGGCTGCTCAGCTCCCCTGATGACCCCCTCGCAGTGTCTGGACTCATCTTTGAGGCTGACTCCGCTCCTGATGACCCCCTCTCAGTGTCTGCTGACTCCCTCTGTGGCTTTTTTTTTTTTTTTGCTCGCTCCTGATTGTTTCCTCGCAGTGTCCGCTGACTCCCTCTGAGGCTGCTCCGCTCCCTGATGATCTCCTCGCAGTGTCCGCTGACTCCCTCTGAGGCTGCTCCGCTCCCTGATGATCTCCTCGCAGTGTCCGCTGACTCCCTCTGAGGCTGCTCCGCTCCCTGATGACCCCCTCGCAGTGTCCGCTGACTCCCTTACCTGAGCTGGTGTCTGACCTCTATGTGGTCTCTATATGCGTGTTGTTGGTTTATACCTGAGCAGGTGTCTGGACCTCTTGTGTCTCTATTATGGCAGTGTTGATAGGTTATACCTGAGCTGGTGTCTGACCGCTATTGTGGTCTTTATATGGCAGTGTTGTATGTTATAAAGGAGCTGGTGTCTGACCTCTATGTGTCTCTATATGGCAGTGTTGTGGTTTATACCTGAGCTGAGTCTGACCTCTATGTGTCTATATATGGGGGTGTTGTAGGATTTTACTGAGCTGGTGTATGTACCTCTATGTGGTCATCTCTTGGCAGTGTGTAGGTTATACCTGAGCGGTTGTCGACTCTTATGTGTCTCGTATATGTGGTGTTGTAGGTTGTAACTGAGCTGGTGTCTGACCTTTATGTGGTCTCTATATGGATGTGTTGTAGGTTGTACCTGAGCTGGTGTTGACCTTTATGTGGTCTCTATATGGCGGGGTTGTAGGTTATACCTGAAGCTGGTGGTCTGACCTCTATGTGGTCTCTATTATGGCGGTTGACACCTTTGTACGTTATACCTGCAGTCTGGTGTCTGACCACTATGTGGTCTCTATATGGCAGTGTTGTAGGTTACCTGAGCTGGTGTCTGATCTCTATGTGGTCTTATTTGATGGTGTAGTAGGTTATACCTGAAGCTGGTGTCTGACCTCTAAGTGTTCTCTATAATGTCGTTTTGTAGGTTACTACCTGAGCTGGTGTCTGACCACTAGTGTGGTGTCTCTATACTGGTGGTGGGGGGTGCCCCAATGTGTTGAAGGTATATACCTAGCAGGATGTCTGAGACCTCATGTGTGTCTCTATATGCGAGTGGTAGACGTTATACCGGAGGCTTGGTGTCCAGACCTCAATGTGGTCCTCTAAATGTCGTGTTGTTAGGTTTAATACTGACAGTTTGTTTGACCTCTAATTGTGGTCTCTATATGGCATGTTAGTATGGTATGATGACCTGGATGCTTGGTGTCTGACCCTCTATGTGGTCCTCTATATGATGGTGTAGTAGGAGAATACCTGAGCTGGTTGATCCGACCTCTATGTAGGTCTCTAATAATGGAGCGGTGTTTGTAGTTATACCTGAGCTGTGTCTGACCTCGGTATGTTGTCTCTATCTGTGCAGTGTTGTAGGATATACCTGAACCTGGGTCTGACCCTCTATGTGGTCTTCTATATGATGTGAATGTAGGTAAATACCTTAGCTGGTGTTCTGTGACCCGTCTATGTAGGGTCTCTATAGAGGTAGTTGTGTTGTAGTTATAATCATGAGGCATGTGTCTGACCTCTATGTAGGTCTCTATAGTATTGTGTCGGGAATTGTAGGTTATACCTTAGTCTGGTGGACTGTACCACATTGGTGAAAAGGGCAATACACGAATGTCGAAATCCCAAATAAAGCATGTTATGCAATCTATCATACATGCTTATTGCAGAAATGTGCCGCTGCGAGCGGTCTGGTGTGGTACATGTAAACTTACATTGTTCCAAGGGTTGTGCCCTGCCCAGTGGCACCCATGTTTGCATACGTTTATTTTCAGAAATGTTTTTCGTTTGCAGAAACATACGTTTAATACTTTTTGTACATTGATTTAACCTATCAGGAAAGGAGGGGTGCTTTACCATTTTGGGTGTTCTGTTCCCTCCCGCCCACATAACTCACAGCTGTCATAGAGAAAGAGGGACAGCTTTTGCAGGTTGGGTGTGATTTTTATTTTTTTCTCTCAGAATAATGAGTGTCGTTGACCCAGTGAGAGGCCTGATTGGCTCGATTAGAGTAAAGATAGGAAAGGAGCAGGCCCGATTTGAGACCGAAAACGTAAAGTCGTGGGCAGCATAAACAAGTTCTGATCATGATACTGTGAACCGAGAGTCTCAAAGTGGACCTCTATGTGGCCTCTATATGGTGTGTTGTTGTTAGGATTATATACCTGAGCTGGTGTCTTATCCTAAGTGTGGTGCTCTAATAAGATGTGTTGTAAGTATACCTGAGGCTGGTGTTCTTGACCCTATGTGGACTCTATATGTGGTGTTGTAGGTTATACCTAGAGATGGTGACCGTGACCACTATTGGTCTCTATATGGTTTGTGTTGCATGTTCTACCTGAGCTGGGGTGTCAGACCTCTATTTTGTCCTCTATATGGTGGTGTTGTAGGTTATAACCTGAACTTGGGTTTGACCACTAGAGTGTCTCAATATGGCGGGTGTTGTAGGTAATATCTGAGCTGGTGTCTGAACCAGCTTATTTGGCCTCTAGATTGGTGTGTGTTGTAGGTTAAATCTGAGCGGGTGTCTGACCTCTATTGGTCCATATGCGGGTTTGTGGTTAATTCTAGCTGGTGTTTGCCTTAGTGCCTCTATAGGCATGTTGTAGGTATACTGATTGGTGTTGATCTTAGTGGTCCTATATAGATGTGTTGAATTATACCTGACTTTTTGTCTGACCTCTATGTGGTCTCTATATGGGGGTGTTGTAGTTTTATACCTAGTGGTGTCTATCACATGTGGTCTCTATTGGGGTGTTTAGTTTACCTAGCTGTGTCTGACCTCTAGGGGTCTCTATTGGGGCGGTGTTGTAGGTTATAGCTGAGTGGTGTCTGACCCATTGGGGTCTCTATATGGGGTATTGTAGTTTATACCTGAGCTGGTGTCGACCTAATGTGTTCTATATGGGTTTTTTTCGGTTATCCCCTGAGCTGGTGTCGGACCCTAATTGGGGTCCTATATGGCGGTGTTGTAGGTTATACCTAGCTGTGTCGACCTCTTTGGGTCTCTATAGGCGGTGTTGTAGGTTATACCTCTTCTGGTTCTGACCTCTATGGGTTTCATAGGGGCGGTTTTTGTGGTTTATGAGCGGGTGTCGACCTCTATGTGGTCTCTATATGGCAGTGTTGTGGGTTAAACCTGAGTGGTGTCTGCCTCTTTGTGGTCTCTAATGTCATTTTTGTGGGTTTAAACCGAGCGGGTGTCTGACCTCTATTGGTCTCTAATGGGGTGTTTTGGTTATACTGGCGGTTTTGACCTCTTTTTGGGTCCTATAGGCGGTTTTGTGGGTTATCCCCTGACTGGTGTTGACCTCTTGGTCCTATTGGGGTTGGTTTGGGGTTTATATGAGCTGATGTCTGCCTCATGGGTCTTTTAAAGGCAGTGTTGTGGTTTATACCTGGGGGTGTCTGCCCTATGGGCTCTTATGGCAGTGTTTAGGTTATACCTGAGCGGGGTTTTCGACCACTTTTGGCCCATATGGGGGGTTTTTTGAGGTTATACCTGGCTGGTTCTGACCTCTATTTTGGTTTCTCTATATGGCGGTTTGTAGGTTTACCTGAGCTGGTGTCTGACCACTATGGTGGTCTCTATATGGTGGTGTTGTAGGTTATACCTGAGCTGGTGCCCTGACCTCAAATGTGGTCTCTATAGGGCGGTGTTGTAGGTTATACCTGGGCTGGTGTCTGACCTCTATGTGGTCTCTATATGGCGGTGTTGTAGGTTATACCTGAGCTGGGGGTCTGACCTCTATGTGGTCTCTTTTATGGTGGTTTTGTAGGTTATACCTGAGCTGGTGTCTGACCTCTATGTGGTCTCTATTGTTGGTGTTGTAATTTTATCCTGAGCTTGGTGTCTGACATTTATGTGGTCTCTTCTTTATTATATGGTGGTGTTATTTGTGGTTATATGGCGTTTTAGGTTTTCGGGGGATGTGGCAGCGTACATGTGTCCCGATTGTAAGAGTGAGGGAACACCTGACCCTGTGATAGGAGTTACACTTCTATTTTCTTGCTGGATTTTATTTTAGAAGGGGGTGAGGTGCGTGAGCAAGGGAAACATGGAGGGGATATTGTATGTCGGCTGGTGGTGGGAGATATGGATGGAGCTGCTTAGCCCTGTGTCTATGTTAGACTGACAGACGTGTGAGATAGACAGATCTGTGACTCACTTTGTATTGTGTACTACACAATATAGTTCTTTTTTGAACACTGTATTATGGGGGTAAAAGGGCGCATTTATGTCCGAGAGGCCGGAAATTTATTTTCATGTACAGTAGGGTGGGCCCCCCAAGACCAATTCCCCTGTGGGCCACAGACCCCCCAGTCCGACACTGCAGCTAAGAATGGCCAGGAGACCTTGTCAAACGCCTTCTCAGCATCCAAACTAAGGAGCATGGCCAGCGCGTGCGTGTCTGCCCGCGCTCTCGTTATGGCTGCTATAGCCTTTCTAAAATTTTTTGTAGAATGTCTGTCAGCTATGAACCCATTTTGTGCAGGGTGGATTATATGTGGCAAACAAGTTTGCATGCTGGTGGCGAAAACTTTTGCTAGGATCTTATAATCCTGATTCAACAGGTAAATTGGCCTATAAGATGTTAGCAAAGTAGGATCTTTTTTAGGTTTTAATAGTAATATTGTTCGTGAGTCATAGAAGGTATCCACCTCCTTAGATTGTGTATTAATCTCATTGTAAAGGTTAGCAAGAAGGGGGGAAATCTCCACCGTCAGCGTTTTGTAAAATTCCGCCGAGAATCCGTCTGGCCCCGAGGTTTTCCCATTCGCCACCCCTCCCCACCATGCGGCCCTCATTTTCCGTAATCGGGGGCCTCCAAAAAAGCTTTTGTTCTTCTGTAAGCCCGGTAAGGAAAGGGATCCAAAAAGACGCCTTTTGGGGCATCATAAGGATAGCGCCATAGAGTATTCTTAAAAGATACAAATTCCTCTCTAGTTTTATAATCCTCAAAATGGCTCCAGAAGAGGCAGATTTTATTGCCGCATTGGCGGCTTACCAGCCACTTTTTCGAAACAATTGCTAGAACCTTTCCCCCAGGGGGAGTATTTTTTTTTGCTTATTTTAAATGGGTTTTACCTCTCCTTGAAGAAAAGCATTAAAAAAGATTTTGCGCCTCAATAAAAACCTGCTATTTGAGGCCCAGGGGTAAGAAACCTATATTGGAAGTCGACGCAATTTGACTGCAGCTCTTAAAATTTTTTTTTTTGGGCCTTACTTTATGCCGACATAGAAATGACATGTCCGCGCATAACACCTTTGCCGTACCCACAGAGGGGGAGATTCGGAAAACCGATTATCTTAAAGAACTGCAACAATGGACCCTAAAAAATCTTTAAAACAATTGATAAGGAAACCCGGAATCTCCTGCATGAAAACCGGGGAAAAAGGGCACCCGCTAATTTAAAAAAAAAACAGGGGCATGATCAACATCATTTTGGTGATATATGAACTTTGATACCGTATGATAGAGGAAAAAAATCGGGGACCATTCTATACACAAAACGATTTAAAAACTGGGGAATAAAATGATATGTGCCAGTTGGGTTGGTCACCCCCCAATAGTCAAATACATCAAGTTATGTCATTCACCCAAAGGGGGGAACCGCAAGCTGTCCCTTTCTGGTAGATTATGTGCCCTGTCTACTCGGGAAACAAGACCGCTTAAAAATCCCCCTAAATATGGGGTTGGAGTCTTTTCGCATTAAAAAGTCAGTGGGGGGTAGCAAAAAATTTTAAAGCCCACCCACGCACGGGGCAAAAATTTTTTTCATAGAGTGTGGGGGTTTCCTGAAAAACCCCCAAATATAGAAAAAACCCCCCTCGGATCATAAATTTCCTCTATAGATTGACAAGTCCCTTTTCGGAAATAGATCGCTACACCCCTGGATTTTGATTGATAGTTGCCAAGATTGGTGGATCTAACCAAGGGGCCCCCCGATTTTGGGGTGAACCGTCCCCTTCCAATGGGGTTTTTTTGCAAAAAACACTTGCCTTTTTAGCGTTTCATGTGCGTCAGAATCTGCCGCCGTTTCTCCAGGACATTCAGTCCCGCTACATTCCAAGATATCAGTTTAAGTGGCACTGTGCGCGACTCATCCCTACATCGAGACTACTCATCCCATGTCCCAATGTGGATAATGTGAGGACCACAATCTGAGAAACCCAGGAAGCGTCCCAGCGAGCGCCCCCATGGTCTCTGATCAGCTGAGGAGGGAGAGCCGCGCACCCCTCAAGGAGCCACACCTTCCAAGATACTACACCAGTTTGACCAAGAGCCTGTACAGTATGACACACTACAACTAACAGCAACATATAATGAACTAACCATAAATGCAATCGACCTACGGTAGACCTAAATTCTGGAACCGATAACATTTCAACAGGCTCCTCAGAGCCGGAGCATCAGGGGCTTGCCCACCCCCCCCCCCCCCCCCCACATGCATAGATGTCAAACCAAGACCAACGTATCACATTTTTGTCTCTTATTTTCCTTTTTAAAAACAAAAAAATATTTTGGTGAATAAGAAACAAACTTCAGCTTCGTTCTAACATCGTGGATAGAACGTGGAGGGCACTGACTCTGGTATTTTCCGTTCGCTGGTGGTTGTTCGTCGCTCTTCTCGCATGTTGTGTAGACGTGGATCTACAAGATTATGTGAGATCTCAGCTTGCTGATCTTTAATCCATGGCAACCGCCCGCGATGAGGACGGCTTCCTCTTCATGACCAGGGTCTCTTATAGAGCAACATCAGGTCGGCATCCGCTGCATTTCACAATCTCTGAGCACTGATTTACATCTCACTGAATAACAGAGGTTTTTCATTAACCCTTCAAATTGGAGAATAATTTTTTCACAAATGGGAAAAAAAAAAAAAAAAATCTACAGCAAGGGAAGGGGGACGGCGATGGGGACCGGGGTCACCCCGTCCTGTGCCGACCTCTTCATGGGAAATCTACAGTCAGAGAAGGGGACGGCTATGGGGACCGGGGTCGCCCGCTCCTGTGCCGACCTCTTCATGGGCCATTTTGAGAAAATACACATCTACGGTTCAAAACACGCGGCAAATATGGCGACTTCTATAAGATTTATTGCTCATCTGTTTATTCTATGGAGAGGAACGTAGCACAAAGCAGGACAAATTGCCAAAGAAATAAAAGTGAAAATTCTTGGGACATTAAATTCACTTGAAAAACTAAGAGAGGAAATCGACTTCCTAGACATAGAAATTCAGAAAGAAGACGTACCCGTTACTAGAACCTTCTTTAAAGAAGTATTCAGATGCCTATTTGGACTAGCACAGGGAATGGAGTAACAGCAGGTCATATGGGCAACTCCTGCAAATCTGGAAGAATTGTACAGAGAATAATCTTTTTTGGGAAAAGACGAAAATTGTAACTATGAGGTTAAGAAGGAAAAAATGTCCCCCCAAAAAATGCAACAAGCGGACTGACACCTACAGACCTGAGCGAGGGGCATTGTTTGCAGCTGAAGTGCACTTTTTATTGCTACCAGTTTAGATTCAGGCGACTTTTTTGATTGTTTATTCCAATTTTTAGGGGATGTGAAATAACCAAAAAACCCCGCAATTTTGCTGTTTGGAATCTTTTTTCTTCTGCGGTGTTCAGCGTACGGATCAATCACGGATCATTTTATTTATAAAATGGTGAAAGGGGCGATTGGAACTTTAGAACTGAAATTTTTTTTACTTTAACTTTGCGTCCTACTAGGGCGCTTCACCACTATGGGGGGCGATCACTCGTACAGCCTAATGCATTGCACATACAATCCATTAGGGTGTACCAAGATGGCGGTTTCTCCACTATCTGCCTGCAGCCAGAAGTGGGGAAATGGAGAACATGGCAGTGATGGCCTTTAAAAGCTTCCAACTGCCATTTGATGTGACCGGAAACCCGTGATCTCACCCCTGATCGCAGTGAGGAATGTGCGTGACACCGATTCTCAACAATTCGGACAACGCGACCATCTTTGCTGCGGCCTCTAAGGGGTAGCGCTGCAATCCTGCTACAAAGCCGCTTACCTGCATCAGGAGGTAAGGGGTTAAACCATGAAGCTGCCCCAGGGTAAGAAGATACACAAAATGCCACCTGTGCAGCTTCAGCTGAGCCAGCATTCGGTCATGTCCGCCATTTTGTTTAAGTAAATTATTTAAGGTCTTGTAGGTAAAGCCAGAAGCCGGGCCCCGGGTGTACAGGACACTCGCACTCCATGTTGATTGACCCGGATGACCTGGACGTTGTGCCACCGGTAGTTCCCTTGGGTTCTCTGTCCTCGCCGTTCCTGCTTCTCAGTGGCTGATGCATTAAGGACGGATGAAGCAACCCCCAAGGTGAAGCCTTAAGGCACATTTTCCCCTCTGCATCAGGTCTTCAGTGCCCCCGGGTGTCCTCTCTCTCGGCCCCGCCTCTCTCGGCCCCGCGGCCCCCGCTCTCTCGGCCCCCAGCGTCCTCTCTCTAGGGTCCTGTGGCCCCTCTCTCGGGCCCAGCGGCCCCAACATCCTCTCTCGGGCCCCGTGGGGCAGTACATGCAGCCGCATCACTGAAGACACAGCAGCTGCAGATCTTGTTTTCAAAGAACTTTTAATAATCCGAAGAAAGTTACCAATTGCATAAAAAACTTCTAAAAACACAAACGTTCTGCAGAGGAATCGAGAGGACCTCACACAGCGAGATATAGAGAAGTAGTCCGAGGCCAAACTGCGCAGAGAGCGGAGCACGACAGCAGTGACTGGTAAGATGGCAGGAGGGACCAAATAAGAGACGGCCTCGACCACATGGATATGGGGGCCCCCCCCCCCCCCCCCCGTACAATATATACAGAACACACTCATTGGACATCAGTGCACAAGCCAAGATCAGATATGTTCACAGCCCAAAAACTGAAGAGGCAAAAAGCTGGACACACACGAAGTCCGACAGCCGCCATCCTGGGAGAGCGGCTCCTCCATGTACTGGGGCCGGAGCTCGGATATCACCATCCTTCGGCCGGGACCGCGCCGGGATCTGCACCACACGACGACACAGGAGAGGTCAGAGCAAGGCACATGGGAAGGAGGACACAGGAACATGGAGGCAACACGGAGACCCCGAGCCCGGCCCCGGCGAGTGCGGACGGAGAAGCTTCAGTTACACATCATGGAAGGCCTGAAACAGAGAGAGACGGAGGAGTGTGAGGAACCTGCCCTCATCATCACTTACTGGCTCCTGGGTCAAGGGTTCACAGACTTTACCTGGCCCAATGTCCCCTTCCTGAAAAACTCGTCCCCCTGGAAACCTTCCAGAGCTGCACAATGCCCTCCCCGAAAAGAAGGTCCCAACCTGGACAACGGGAAGGTGGGAGTGACCCGGAAAGAAGGTCCCAACCTGGACAACGGGAAAGTGAGGGATGACCCGGAAAGAAGGTCCCAACCTGGACAGCGGGAAAGTGAGGGATGACCCGGAAAGAAGGTCCCAACCTGGACAGCGGGAAGGTGAGGGATGACCCGGAAAGAAGCTCCCAACCAGGAGAGCGGGAAAGTGAGGGATGACCCGGAAAGAAGGTCCCAACCTGGAGAACGGGAAAGTGAGGGATGACCCGGAAAGAAGCTCCACCTGGACAACGGAAAGTGAGGGATGACCCGGAAAGAAGGTCCCAACCTGGACAGCGGGAAAGTGAGGGATGACCCGGAAAGAAGCTCCCAACCGGGAGAGCGGGAACGTGAGGGATGCCCCGGAAAGAAGGTCCCAACCTGGACAGTGGGAAGGTGAGGGATGACCTGGAAAGAAGGTCCGAACCTGGAGAGCGGGTAGGTGAGGGGTGAACCGGACAGAAGGTCCCAACCTGGACAGCGGGAAGGTGAGGGATGACGGAAAAAAGAAGGTCCCAACCTGACCAGAAAAGAAGGTCCCAACCTGGAGAACGGGAAAGTGAGGGTTGACCCGGAAAGAAGGTCCCAACCTGGACAGCGGGTAGGTGAGGGATGACGGAAAAAAGAAGGTCCCAACCTGGACAGAGGGAAGGTGAGAGTGACCTGAAAAGAAGGTCCCAACCTGGACAGCGGGAAGGCGAGGGATGACCCGGAAAGAAGCTCCCAACCAGGACAGCGGGAAGGTGAGGGATGACCCGGAAAGAAGCTCCCAACCTGGAGAGCGGGAAGGTGAGGGGTGAACCGGAAAGAAGGTCCCAACCTGGACAGCGGGAAAGCGAGGGATGACCCGGAAAGGTGGTCCCAACCTGGACAGTGGGAAGGTGAGGGATGACCCGAAAAGAAGGTCCGAACCTGGGAGGCGGGAAAGGTGGGGTGAACCGGAAAGAAGGTCCCAACCTGGACACGGGGAAGGTGAGGGATGACGGAAAAAAGAAGGTCCCAACCTGACCAGAAAAGAAGGTCCCAACCTGGAGAGCGGGAAGGTGAGGGGTGACCGGAAAGAAGGTCCCAACCTGGACAGCGGGAAGGTGAGGGATGACGGAAAAAAGAAGGTCCCAACCTGACCAGAAAAGAAGGTCCCAACCTGGAGAACGGGAAAGTGAGGGGTGACCCGGAAAGAAGGTCCCAAACTGGACAGCGGGAAGGTGAGGGATGACGAGAAAAAGAAGGTCCCAACCTGGACAGAGGTAAGGTGATAGTGACCCGAAAAGAAGGTCCCAACCTGGACAGCGGGAAGGCGAGGGATGACCCGGAAAGAAGCTCCCAACCAGGACAGCGGGAAGCTGAGGGATGACCCAAAAAGAAGGTCCCAACCTGCACAGCGGGAAGCTGAGGGATGACCCAAAAAGAAGGTCCCAACCTGCACAGCGGGAAGCTGTGGGGTGACCCGGAAAGACGGTCCCAAGCTGCACAGCGGGAAGCTGAGGGATGACCCAAAAAGAAGGTCCCAACCTGCACAGCGGGAAGCTGAGGGGTGACCCGGAAAGAAGGTCCCAACCTGGACAGCGGAAGAGGATGACCCAAAAAGAAGGTCCCATGACAGCGGAGTGAGGGTGACCCGAAAAGGTCCAACTGACAGGGAAGTAGGTGACCCAAAAAGTCCAACCGGACAGCGGGAAGGTGAAGGGTGACCCGGAAAGGTCTCAACCTGGACAGCGGGAAGGTGAGGGGTGACCCGGAAAGAAGGTCCCAACCTGGACAGCGGGAAGGTGAAGGGTGACCCGGAAAGAAGGTCCCAACCTGGACAGCGGGAAAGTGAGGGGTGATCCGGAAAGAAGGTCCCAACCTGGACAGCGGGAAGGTGAAGGGTGACACGGAAAGGTCTCAACCTGGACAGCGGGAAGGTGAGGGATGGCCCGGAAAGAAGGTCCCAACCTGGACAGCGGGAAGGTGAGGATGACCCGGAAAGAAGGTCCCAACCTGGACAGCGGGAAGGTGAGGGATGACGGAAAAAAGAAGGTCCCAACCTGGACATCGGGAAGGTGAGGGATGACCCTGAAGGAAGATTTCAACCTGACCAGAAAAGAAGATCCCAACCTGGAGAATGGAAAGTGAGAGGTGACCCGGAAAGAAGGTCTCAACCTGGACAGCGGGAAGGCGAGGGATGACCCGGAAAGAAGGTCTCAACCTGGACAGCGGGAAGGCGAGGGATGACCCGGAAAGAAGGTCTCAACCTGGACAGCGGGAAGGTGAGGGATGACGGAAAAAAGAAGGTCCATGCCTGGACAGTGGGAAGGTGAGGGATGACCCGGAAAGAAGGTCCCAACCTGGACAGCGGGAAGGCGAGGGAAGACCCTGAAGGAAGGTTCCAACCTGACCAGAAAAGAAGATCCCAACCTGGACAACGGAAAGTGAGGGGTGACCCGGAAAGAAGGTCCCAACCTGGACAGCGGGAAGGCGAGGGATGACCCGGAAAGAAGGTCCCAACCTGGACAGCGGGAAGGTGAGGGATGACCCGGAAAGAAGGTCCCAACCTGGACAGCGGGAAGGTGAGGGATGACCCGGAAAGAAGGTCCCAACCTGGACAGCGGGAAGGTGAGGGATGACCCGGAAAGAAGGTCCCAACCTGGACAGCGGGAAGGTGAGGGATGACCCGGAAAGAAGGTCCACAACCTGGACAGCGGGAAGGTGAGGGATGACCCGGAAAGAAGGTCCCAACCTGGACAGCGGGAAGGTGAGGGATGACCCGGAAAGAAGGTCCCAACCTGGACAGCGGGAAGGTGAGGGATGACCCGGAAAGAAGGTCCCAACCTGGGACAGCGGGAAGGTGAGGGATGACCCGGAAAGAAGGTCCCACCTGGACAGCGGGTAAGGTGAGGGATGACCCGGAAAGAAGGTCCAAATGGACAGCGGGAAGGTGAGGATGACCCGGAAAGAAGGTCCCAACCTGACCAGAAAAGAAGATCCCAACCTGGACAGTAGGAAAGTGAGGGATGACCCGGATAGATGGTCCCGACCCGAGAAAGTCTTACCGGTCACCTCCGACGTGGCTTGCTTCATCATCTTCCATTTCCTCTTCCAGGTCCATATCGAGTTCTGAGCCCACATCGGCCCTTTTATAGGTGTACCCGCTAAAATACAGAGAGGAGGACACAGCTTAAATCCGCTACAGAGGGGAAAAGAAACCCGCCACAGCACGGGACCCAAACCAGGAACCAAACCCGCCACAGCACTGGACCCAAACCCGCCACAGCCCAGGGACCCGTGGTAGGTACATTGACATCTCGCACCCCTTACCTGATAGAGCGACACGTGAAGAACACAATTCTCTTCAGCTTCTTGTTGTAGAAGAAATAGTTAAAGGACCACAAGTTCCCGTCCTCCCCAAATGGATCTGAGTCCAGGTCTGGGTTGTAACTGTCACGAGAGAAGGACACCCCGGTGACGCGGCGGTAACAAGAGGGGCGCTGCCCCCACCCGACCCAGGGGCACGGCGCTAACGAGAGGAGGACCACCACCACCCGACCCGGGACACCCCAGGGACCACTTACCTGTAGATGTCACAGTCTGAAAGACAAATCTCTTCATCCACCGCGTCCCACAGATCCGGCTTCAGGGAGGAGAAATCTTCCCCCAGAGCAGACACCAGGCTGCTATTCACAGCATTCACCACCTGGGGGGCGACACACAAGGGTGAAATCAAGGACATCATCACCGTCCTGCAGGGTCTCTAGAGGTCTCACTCCTCAGTTACTCAAAGATATGAGAGAGATGTGCTGTGAGAGGGGAGGAGGAGCAGCCGGGCGACAGAGCCCTGACCATACATCCCCAAAAGAGGAGCAGAGAGAATGCACCTGCCCTCTCCTACAAGCCCGCAGGGGGTGAGCACCGACCGCTTACCCAGTTCAGACTCGGCTCCCGGCTGAACTCGTGGCTGCGGGCTGTGCTGAAGTCATAGTCAGGCCTGAAGGACTCATTGAGCGTGGCAATCAGGTAGAAGAGGGTCTTGCGGCTGCACTTGTCGCTCAGCGGCCCCTCTTCGTCCCCTCCAAGGCTCTTCCCCAGCCTGAAAGACACAAATGAGATACCAAAATACACCGGCACAGCCACCGACAGCCGTGGTCACCCCGAGGAACGCGAGGCAGCACCCCGGCATTTATCTACAGGACACGGGGTTCTCCAGGGGCCAATTATAATACACCGCCCACTGGGAGAGCACTGATCCCTGGAATGAGGACACGGGGCCCTCAAGAGCCATCTATAGGGGATCCCCCACATGCAGCACGTTCCCCTCGGACCTACCTGCTGGGACTGACGCCGCCCGTCTGAGGGGGGGACAGGGCTTCCAGCACGTGGGGCTGGCCCTCCTGGCAGAACTGCTTGAACATGTGTTTGTCGTCTCCTGCCATCTTACATGAGTAGCTCTCAATCCTACAAGACAAGAGACGGCTCCTGGTCACCGGGCCCCTCCATCCGGATCCTCACGCTGGCCCTGACAGCGGGGACCCCGCTCACCTGCCTATGACGTGCGAGTCCCCCGTCTCCACACACAGCTGCGAATTCACAGCTTCAAAGCGAGAATTCTCCAACAACTTCATCTCCACAAAAAGCCAGAAAATATCTAGAAGAGACAGCAAAAATCATTACATAAAGTGACATTATACGTGGCCCGTGCTCTCCTCTATACTATTATACCCCCATACGTGGCCCGTGCTCTCCTCTATACTATTAAAACCCCATACGTGGCCCAGTGCTCTCCTTTATACTATTATAGCCCCATACGTGGCCCGTGCTCTCCTCTATACTATTATACCCCCATACGTGGCCCGTGCTCTCCTCTATACTATTATACCCCCCATACGTGGCCCGTGCTCTCCTCTATACTATTATACCCCATACGTGGCCCGTGCTCTCATTATAGCCCCATACCTGGCCCGTGCTCTCCTCTATACTATTATACCCCCCATACGTGGCCCGTGCTATTATACCCCCCATACGTGGCCCGTGCTCTCCTCTATACTATTATAGCCCCATACGTGGCCCGTGCTCTCCTCTATACTATTATAGCCCCATACGTGGCCCGTGCTTCCCCCTATACTATTATACCCCCATACTTTGCCCGTGCTCTCCTCTATACTATTATAACCCCATTCGTGGCCGTGCTTCCTCTATACTTTTATACCCCATAGGTGGCCCGTGGCTCTCCTCTATTCTATTATTACCCCCATACGGGGCCCCGGGTTGCTCCCCTCTATACTATTATACCCCCATGTGGCCCTTGCTTCTCTATACTATTTACCCCCATAGTGGCCCGTGCTTCCTCTTAATTTATCCCATATCGTGGCCCGTGCTCTCTCTTACTATTAAAACCCCATACGTGGCCGTGTTCTTATACTATTAACCCCATACGTGGCCCGTGCTCCCCCTCTATAATTAAAAACCCATACGGGGGCCCGTGCTCTCCTCTATACTATTATAGCCCCATACGTGGCCCGTGCTCTCCTCTATACTATTATACCCCCATACGTGGCCCGTGCTCTCCTCTATACTATTATACCCCCATACGTGGCCCGTGCTCTCCTCTATACTATTATACCCCCATACGTGGCCCGTGCTCTCCTCTATACTATTATACCCCCATACGTGGCCCGTGCTCTCCTCTATACTATTATACCCCCATACGTGGCCCGTGCTCTCCTCTATACTATTATACCCCCATACGTGGCCCGTGCTCTCCTCTATACTATTATACCCCCATATGTGCCGTCCCTCTCCTCTATACTATTATAACCCCATACATGGCCCGTGCTCTCCTCTATACTATTATACCCCCATACGTGGCCCGTGCTCTCCTCTATACTATTATACCCCCATACGTGGCCCGTGCTCTCCTCTATAAAATTATACCCCATACGTGGCCCGTGCTCTCCTCTACACTATTATACCCCCATACGTGGCCCGTGCTCTCCTCTATACTATTATACCCCCATACGTGGCCCGTGCTCTCCTCTATATTATACCCTCCCCCATACGTGGCCCGTGCTCTCCTCTATATTATACCCTCCCCCATAAGTGGCCTGTGCTCTCCTCTATACTACTATACCCCCATACGTGGCCTGTGCTCTCCTCTATATGATAGTCTATGAGCACACCCCACGGCTCATGTTCCCCTGTGGGCTCCTCCAGGCACCGTCGCTCTTACCTGTATTTGGGAATCTTGGGCTGCTCCTCGCCTCCTGGTCTCGGCCACCCCTCAGTGTCCCTGGGGCGAGTTCAGTCTTTTGAATGATAAAACTTCACAAACTCTGGGAGCACAAGAAGATGGCCGCCTCGGCCACGACATCCCTGCGGTGAGAAGACCACGGAGGAGACCAGAGGAAACCTGCAGAGGAGACAAGCACTATCCTGAAACACTCTGCACTGCTCCGGACACGTGAAAAGATCCAGCACCAAAGCCAACAACATCGGGAAGAGAGGCCGCGAACTCATATACTAATAATGAGGCACCGGTAATCTCAGATTATTCTGTAAAAAGAGGTTTTAGAAGAATTTAGG
>JAODAL010049805.1:0-27890 GCA_025379985.1 Phyllomedusa bahiana | reverse complement strand
GGGTGCAGTCCCTTTCCCCCTTTCCCATTCTTTCCTTGCTGGATGCAGTCCCCTTTCCCCCTTCCGCATTCTTTCCTATGTGGATGCGTCCCCCCTTTCATTTTCTCCTATGCGGGATGCAGTCCCTTCCCTTCCCATTTTTCCTTGCTGGATGCGTCCCTTCCCTTTCCGCTTCTTCTCCTAGCTGGAGGGAGCCCCCCTTTCCCAATTCTTCCCTAGGGGGTGCGCCCCCTTCCCCTCTTTCTTTCTTGCTGGATGCAGCCCCCTTCCTATTTTTCCTTGTGGAGAGTCCCCTTCCCCTTCCGATTCTTCCCTATGCTGGATGCAGTCCTTCCCCCCTTCGCTTTTTCTCCTATGTGGATGCGTCCCCTTCCCTCATTCCTCCTATGGGGGTGCAGTCCCCTTTCCCCCTTCCCATTCTTTCCTTGTGGATGCAGTTTCCCCTTCCCCATTTTCTCCTTGGGGATGCAGTCCCCCCCCCCTTCGCATTTTTTCCCCTATGTGGATGCAGCCCCCTTCCCCCCATTTTTCCCCTTGCTGGATGGCCCCCTTCTCATTTTTTTCCCTTTGCTGGATGCAGTCCCCCCCCCTTTCCCTCATTCTTCCCCTATGCGGGATCGTCCCCTTCCCTTTCCGCATTTTTTTCCCCCTATGTGGATGCGTCCCCTTTCCCCCTTCCGCATTCTTCTCCTATGCTGGATGATTTCCACCCCCCTTCCCATTCTTTCCTATGCTGGATGCAGTCCCTTCCCCTTCCCCATTCTTCCCCTTGCTGATGCAGTCCCCTTTCCCCCTTCCATTCTTCTCTATGCTGGATGCATCCCCTTCCCCTTTCCCGCATTTTCTCCTATGCTGGATGCAGCCCCCTTCCTCATTTTTCCTAGCGGGATGCAGTCCCTTCCCCCTCGATTCTTCCCCTATGTGGATGCGTCCCTTTCCCATTCTTCCCCTATGCTGGATGGCAGTCCCCTTCCCTTCCGCTTCTTCTCCTATGCTGGTGCAGCCCCCCCCTTCCCATTCTTCTCCTATGTGGATGCATTTTCCCCCTTCCCCCCGCTTTTTCTCTATGCGGAGCGTCCCTTCCCCTTCCGCATTCTTCTCCTATGCTGGAGCAGTCCCTTTCCCCCTTCCCCGCATTTTCTCCTAGTGGGTGCAGTCACCTTCCCCCCTTCCCATTCTTCCCCTATGCTGGATGCAGCCCCCTTTCCCTTCCGCATTCTTTCTAGCTGGATCAGTCCCCTTCTTCCCATTTTTCTCTAGCTGGATGCAGCCCCCTTCCGCATTTTCCCCTATGTGGATGAGGTCCTTTTTCCCCCCCTTCCCTTCTTTCCTAGCGGGATGAGTCCCTTTCCCCCCCCGATTCTTTCCTTGCTGGTGCAGTCCCCTTCCCCCCCATTCTTCTCCTATGTGGATGCAGCCCCCCCCCCTTCCGCATTCTTCTCCTATGGGATGCGCCCCTTCCCTCTTTCTTTCCTATGCTGGATGCAGTCCCCCCCCTTCCGCATTTTTTCCCCCTTTGCGGATGCAGCCCTTCCTATTCTTCTCCTATGCTGGATGCAGTCCCCTTCCCCCCCCTTTCCTCTCCTATGCTGGAGGTCCCCTTTCCCCCCTTCCGCTTTCTTTCCTTGCGGATGCAGTCCCCTTCCCCCTTCCGATTTTCCCTATGTGGTGCACCCCCCTTTCCCCTTGCTTCTTTCCTATGCTGGATGCGTCCCCTTCCCCCTTTCCCGCATTCTTTCCTATGCGGGGTGCAGTCCCTTCCCCTTCCCCATTTTTCTATGCTGGATGCAGCCCCCCTTCCATTTTCCTATGTGGATGCGCCCCCTTCCCCCCCCCTTTTTTCCTATGCTGGATGAAACCCCTTCCTCATACTTCTCCTATGCTGGATGCAGTCCCCTTCCCCTTCCGCATTCTTCTCCTATGCTGGATGCAGTCCCCTTCCACTTCCGCATTCTTCTCCTATGCTGGATTCGGTCCCCTTCCACATCCGCATTGTGCTCCTATGCTGGATGCAGTCCCCTTCCCTTCCGCATTCTTCTCATATGCTGGATGCAGTCCCTTCCCTCGCATTTTTCCCTTGGCTGGGTGCAGTCCCCTTCCCCTTCCTCATTCTTCTCCTATGCTGGATGCAGTCCCCTTCCCCTTCCGCATTCTTCTCCTATGCTGGATGCAGTCCCCTTCTTCTTCCTCATATTTCTCCTATGCTGGATGCAGTCCCCTTCCGCATTCTTCTCCTATGCTGGATGCAGTCCCTTTCCCCTTCCGCATTCTTCTCCTATGCTGGATGCAGTCCCCTTCCCCTTCCGCATTCTTCTCCTATGCTGGATGCAGTCCCCTTCCCCTTCCGCATTCTTCTCCTATGCTGGATGCAGTCCCCTTCCCCTTCCGCATTCTTCTCCTATGCTGGATGCAGTCCCCTTCCTCATTCTTCTCCTATGCTGGATGCAGTCCCCTTCCCCTTCCGCATTCTTCTCCTATGCTGGATGCAGTCCCCTTCCTCATTCTTCTCCTATGCTGGATGCAGTCCCCTTCCCCTTCCGCATTCTTCTCCTATGCTGGATGCAGTCCCCTTCCCCTTCCGCATTCTTCTCCTATGCTGGATGCAGTCCCCTTCCCCTTCCGCATTCTTCTCCTATGCTGGATGCAGTCCCCTTCCCCTTCCGCATTCTTCTCCTATGCTGGATGCAGTCCCCTTCCCCTTCCGCATTCTTCTCCTATGCTGGGTGCAGTCCCCTTCCTCTTCCGCATTCTTCTCCTATGCTGGATGCAGTCCACTTCCCCTTCCGCATTCTTCTCCTATGCTGGATGCAGTCCCCTTCTTCTTCCTAAATATTTTTTCTCCGCGGATGCGTCCCCTTCCGCATTCTTCTCCTATGCTGGATGCAGTCCCTTTCCCTTCCGCATTCTTCTCCTATGCTGGATGCAGTCCCCTTCCCCTTCCGCATTCTTCTCCTATGCTGGATGCAGTCCCCTTCCCCTTCCGCATTCTTCTCCTATGCTGGATGCAGTCCCCTTCCTCATTCTTCTCCTATGCTGGATGCAGTCCCCTTCCCCTTCCGCATTCTTCTCCTATGCTGGATGCAGTCCCCTTCCCCTTCCTCATTCTTCTCCTATGCTGGATGCAGTCCCCTTCCCCTTCCGCATTCTTCTCCTATGCTGGATGCAGTCCCCTTCCCCTTCCGCATTCTTCTCCTATGCTGGGTGCAGTCCCCTTCCCCTTCCTCATTCTTCTCCTATGCTGGATGCAGTCCCCTTCCTCATTCTTCTCCTATGCTGGGTGCAGTCCCCTTCCCCTTCCTCATTCTTCTCCTATGCTGGATGCAGTCCCCTTCCCCTTCCGCATTCTTCTCCTATGCTGGATGCAGTCCCCTTCCTCATTCTTCTCCTATGCTGGGTGCAGTCCCCTTCCCCTTCCGCATTCTTCTCCTATGCTGGATGCAGTCCCCTTCCCCTTCCTCATTCTTCTCCTATGCTGGGTGCAGTTCCCCGCTGTCACCACTAGAGGCCGCCCTCGCTCTGTCCCGGTCCTCGCCGCAGTTCCCCCGCGCTGCCGGCAGATGGCGCAGGCCCGTCCTCCCGGCTGACGTGTGTGGGGAGTGGGCGGGCCGGGCGGCCGCTGCTGCTGCTGCTGCTGCTGTCAGTGCTCCCGGGCAGCGGCTGGTCGGGCGGCGGGCTCTCCGCACTCGGCTCCCGGACATGGCGGACGTCTTCCCGCCGCAGGACTCGCTCTCGTCGTCGTCCCCCCTGGACGTGGTCAACCGCTTCGCGCGGAAGGGAGCGCTGCGGCAGAAGAACGTGCACGAGGTGAAGGAGCACCGATTCATCGCCCGATTCTTCAAGCAGCCGACATTCTGCTCGCACTGCACCGACTTCATCTGGTGAGAGCTGCCCCCGTGTATACACTGTATACTGTACTGCCCCCACTATATACACTGCTGCCTCCCCTCTATATACACTATACAGCTCCTATATACACTGCACACCCCACTATATACACTGCACGCCCCACTATATACACTGCACGCCCCTCTATATACACTGCACACCCCTCTATATACACTGCACACCCCTCTATATACACTGCACACCCCTCTATATACACTGCACACCCCTCTATATACACTGCACGCCCCTCTATATACACTGCACGCCCCTCTATATACACTGCACGCCCCTCTATATATACTGCACGCCCCTCTATATACACTGCACGCCCCTCTATATACACTGTATACTGTACTGCCCCCACTATATACTCTGCTGCCTCCCCTATATATACACTATACAGCTCCTATATACACTGCACGCCCCACTATATACACTGCACGCCCCACTATATACACTGCACGCCCCACTATATACACTGCACGCCCCACTATATACACTGTATACTGTACTGCCCCCACTATATACTCTGCTGCCTCCCTTATATATACACTATACAGCTCCTATATACACTGCACACCCCACTATATACACTGCACGCCCCACTATATACACTGCACGCCCCACTATATACACTGCACGCCCCACTATATACACTGCACGCCCCACTATATACACTGCACGCCCCACTATATACACTGTATACTGTACTGCCCCCACTATATACTCTGCTGCCCCACTTATATATACACTATACAGCTCCTATATACACTGCACGCCCCACTATATACACTGCACGCCCCACTATATACACTGCACGCCCCACTATATACACTGCACGCCCCTCTATATACACTGCACGCCCCTCTATATACACTGCACGCCCCACTATATACACTGCACGCCCCACTATATACACTGCACGCCCCACTATATACACTGCACGCCCCACTATATACACTGTATACTGTACTGCCCCCACTATATACTCTGCTGCCTCCCCTATATATACACTATACAGCTCCTATATACACTGCACGCCCCACTATATACACTGCACGCCCCACTATATACACTGCACGCCCCACTATATACACTGCACGCCCCACTATATACACTGCACGCCCCACTATATACACTGCACGCCCCACTATATACTCTGCTGCCTCCCCTATATATACACTATACAGCTCCTATATACACTGCACGCCCCTCTATATACACCGCACGCCCCTCTATATACACCGCGCGCCCCTCTATATAAACCGCGCGCCCCTCTATATACACCGCGCGCCCCTCTATATACACCGCGCGCCCCTCTATATACACCGCGCGCCCCTCTATATACACCGCGCGCCCCTCTATATACACCGCGCGCCCCTCTATATACACCGCGCGCCCCTCTATATACACCGCGCGCCCCTCTATATACACCGCGCGCCCCACTATATACACCGCGCGCCCCACTATATACACCGCGCGCCCCACTATATATACTGTACAGCTCCTATATACACCGCGCGCCCCACTATATATACTGTACAGCTCCTATATACACTGCACGCCCCACTATATACACCGCACGCCCCACTATATACACCGCACGCCCCACTATATACACCGCGCGCCCCACTATATACACCGCACGCCCCACTATATACACCGCACGCCCCACTATATACACTGCACGCCCCTCTATATACACTGCACGCCCCTCTATATACACTGCACGCCCCTCTATATACACTGCACACCCCACTATATACACTGTATACTGTACTGCCCCCACTATATACTCTGCTGCCTCCCCTATATATACACTATACAGCTCCTATATACACTGCACACCCCACTATATACACCGCACGCCCCTCTATATAAACCGCGCGCCCCTCTATATACACCGCGCGCCCCTCTATATACACCGCGCGCCCCTCTATATACACCGCGCGCCCCACTATATACACCGCGCGCCCCACTATATATACTGTACAGCTCCTATATACACTGCACGCCCCACTATATATACTGTACAGCTCCTATATACACTGCACACCCCACTATATTTACTATGCACCCCTCTGTATACATTTCACACCCCACTATATATACTGTAAGCTCCTATATACACTGCGCACCCTTCTCTATAAATATACTATGCACACCTCTAAATACATTTTACAGTTCCTATACACTGCACACCCCTCTATAAACTGTACAGCTCCTATATACACTGCACACCCACTATATATACACTGCACACCCACTATATATACACTGTACTGCACACCCCACTATATATACTGTACAGCAGATATATACACTGTATACCCATATATATATATATATATATATATATATATATATATATATATATATATATATACACTGTACACCCCTCTGTATATACTGCACTCCCCACTATATATACTATGCACCCCTCTGTATACATTTCACACCCCACTATATATACTGTACAGCTCCTATATACACTGCACATCCCACTATATACACTGTACTGCTCCCTATATACACTGCGCACCCCACTATATGTATTGTACAGCTCCTATATACACTGCACTCCACTATATTTACTGTACAGCTCCTATATCCACTGCGCACCCCACTATATATACTGTACAGCTCCTATATACATTGTGCACCCCACTATATATACTGTACAGCTCCTATATACACTGCACACCCCACTATATATACCTGCACACCCACTATATATACTGTACAGCTCCTATATACACTGCGCACCCCACTATATATATATTGTACAGCTCCTATATACACTGCACACCCCACTATATATACTGTAAGCTCCTATATACACTGCGCACCCCTCTATATACACTGTACAGCTTCTTTATACACTGCACACCCCTCTATATACACTGTACAGCTTCTTTATACACTGCACACCCCTCTATATACACTGTACAGCTTCTTTACACTGCACACCCACTATATATACTGTGCACCCCTCTGTATACACTGCACACCCCACTATATATACTGTACAGCTCCTATATACACTGCACACCCCACTATATATACTGTACAGCTCCTATACACGCTGCACACCCACTATATATACACTGCACACCCACTATATATACTGTACAGCTCCTATATACACTGCACACCCCACTATATATACTGTGCACCCCTCTGTATACACTGCACACCCCACTATATATACTGTACAGCTCCTATATACACTGCACACCCCACTATATATACTGTACAGCTCCTATACACGCTGCACACCCACTATATATACTGTACAGCTCCTATATACACTGCGCACCCCACTATATATACTGTACAGCTCCTATATACACTGCACACCCCACTCTATATACTGTACAGCTCCTATGTACACTGCGCACCCCACTCTATATACTGTACAGCTCCTATATACACTGCACACCCACTATATATACTGTACAGCTCCTATACACGCTGCACACCCACTATATATACTGTACAGCTCCTATATACACTGCGCACCCCACTATATATACTGTACAGCTCCTATATACACTGCGCACCCCACTATATATACTGTACAGCTCCTATATACACTGCGCACCCCACTATATATACTGTACAGCTCCTATATACACTGCACGCCCCACTATATATACTGTGCACCCCTCTGTATACACTGCACACCCCACTATATATACTGTACAGCTCCTATATACACTGCACACCCCACTATATATACTGTACAGCTCCTATACACGCTGCACACCCACTATATATACACTGCACACCCACTGTATATACACGGTACAGCTCCTTTATACACTGCACACCCCCACTATATATACTGTACAGCAGATATATACACTGTACACCTATATATATATGTATACATATATACGTACACCCTGTACACCCCTCTGTATACACTGCACACCCCACTTTATGTACTGTACAGCTCCTATATACGCTGCACACCCCACTATATATACTGTGTACCACTCTGTATACACTGCACACCCCACTATATATACACTGTACAGCTCCTATATACACTGCGCACCCCTCTATATACACTGTACAGCGACGTTACACTGCACACCCCTCTATATACACTGTTCAGCTACTTTATACACTGCACACCCCTCTATATACACTGTACAGCTTCTTTACACTGCACACCCCACTATATATACTGTGCACCCCTCTGTATACACTGCACACCCCACTATATATACTGTGCACCCCTCTGTATACACTGCACACCCCACTATATATACTGTGCACCCCTCTGTATACACTGCACACCCCACTATATATACTGTGCACCCCTCTGTATACACTGCACACCCCACTATATATACTGTGCACCCCTCTGTATACTACTGCACACCCCACTATATATACTGTGCACCCTCTGTATACACTGCACACCCCACTATATATACTGTGCACCCTCTGTATACACTGCACACCCACTATATACACTGTACCCCCTCTGTATACACTGCACAACCCCCTATATATTTACTGTGCACCCCTCTGTATACACTGCACACCCCACTATATATACTGTGCACCCCTCTGTATACACTGCACACCCCACTATATATACTGTACAGCTCCTTTGTACACTGCACACCCCACTATATATACTGTGCACCCCTCTGTATACACTGCACACCCATATATTTACTGTGCACCCTCTTGTATAACACTGCACACCCACTATATATACTGTGCACCATCTGTATACACTGCACACCCACTTTATATACTGTGCACCCCTCTGTATACTACTGCAACCCCCCACTATATATACTGTACAGCAGATATATACACTGTACACACATATATATATATATATATATATATCTATATGTATACATATAAGTACACACTGTACACCCCACTGTATACACTGCACACCCCACTATATATACTGTACAGCTCCTATATACACTGCACACCACACTATATTTACTGTACAGCTCCTAAATACATGCACACCCCTCTATATACACTGCACACCCCACACTGCACACCCCTCATATACACTATACAGCCGACCTTCTGCTCGCACTGCACCGACGTCATCTGGTGAGGACTCCACCTATATGTACTATACAGCTCCCTGTATATACTGCTGCCTCCCCTCTATATACACTATATATACACTGCACACCCCGCTATATATACTATACAGCTATATACACTGCACGCCCCTCTATGTACACCGCGCGCCCCTCTATGTACACCGCGCGCCCCACTATGTACACCGCGCGCCCCTCTATGTACACCGCGCGCCCCTCTATGTACACCGCGCGCCCCTCTATGTACACCGCGCGCCCCTCTATGTACACCGCGCGCCCCTCTATGTACACCACCGCGCGCCCCTCTATGTACACCTCCGCGCGCCCCTCTATGTACACCGCGCGCGCGCCCCACTATGTACACGCAGCGCAGCGCCCACTATGTACACCGCGCGCGCGCCCACTATGTACACCGCATCCGCGCGCCCCACTAGTACTCAACCGCGCAGCGCGCCCCACTATGTAACACCCCCCCGCGCGCGCCCCACTATGTACACCACCGCGCGCCCCACTATGTACACCGCGCGCGCGCCCCTCAAAGTACACCGCGAGCGCGCCCCACTATGTACACCGCGCGCGCGCCCCTCTAAGGACACCGCGCGCGCGCCCCACTATGGATGCCGCGCGCGCGCCCCCCTATGTACACCCCGCGCGCCCCCACTATGTACACCCCCGCGACCTTGCCCCACTTGTACACCGCTCTGCGGCCACCAACTATGTACAACCTGCGCGCGCGCCCACCCACTATGTACACCGCGCGCAGCCCCCCCACACTATGTACACCGCGCGCCGCGCCCCCCACTATGTACACCGGGCCGCGCGCCGCCCCCCCAACCCCTGCAACGCGGGCGCGCCCCCCCCACTTTTGTACACCCGCCCCGCTGGCGGCCCCCACTATGTAACGCGCGCCGCGCCCCCCACTATGTACAACCGCCGCGCGCGCCCGCCCCCCACTATGTACACCGCGGGGCCCCGCGCCCCCAATTGTCCCACCGCGCGCCGAGCGCCCCCCACTATGTACACCGCGCGCGCGCGCCCCGACTTTTGTACACCGCGGGCGCGCGCCCCCCTCTCTGTACACCGCGCGCGCGCGCCCCCCCCTAAGAACACCGCGCGCGCGCGCGCCCCCCACTATGTACACCGCGCGCGCGCGCGCCCCACTATGTACACCGCGCGCCGCGCGCGCGCCCCACTATATACACTGCACAGCCGACATTCTGCTCGCACTGCACCGACTTCATCTGGTGAGGACTCCCCCCCTGTATACAAAGTATACTGTACTGTCCCCTGGACTGCGCAACCCACTATATACACTGCACGCCCCACTATATACACTGCACGCCCCACTATATACACTGCTCGCCCCACTATATACACTGCGCGCCCCACTATGTACACTGCGCGCCCCTCTATGTACACTGCGCTCCCCCCACTATATACACATTGCACGCCCCACTATATACACATTGCACGCCCCACTATATACACATTGCACGCCCCACTATATACACTGCACGCCCCACTATATACACCGCGCGCCCCACTATATACACCGCGCGCCCCACTATATACACCGCGCGCCCCTCTATATACACCGCGCGCCCCTCTATATACACCGCGCGCCCCTCTATATACACCGCGCGCCCCTCTATATACACCGCGCGCCCCTCTATATACACCGCGCGCCCCTCTATATACACCGCGCGCCCCTCTATATACCACCCGCGCTGGCACCCTCTATATACACGGCCCGCCCCACTATATACACTGCACGCCCCACTATATACACTGCACGCCCCACTATATACACTGCACGCCCCTCTATATACACCGCGCGCCCCTCTATATACACCGCGCGCCCCTCTATATACACCGCGCGCCCCTCTATATACACCGCGCGCCCCTCTATATACACCGCGCGCCCCTCTATATACACCGCGCGCCCCTCTATATACACCGCGCGCCCCACTATATACACCGCGCGCCCCACTATATACACCGCGCGCCCCACTATATACACCGCGCGGCCCTCTATATACACCGCGCGCCCCACTATATACACCGCGCGCCCCACTATATACACATTGCGCGCCCCACTATATACACATTGCGCGCCCCACTATATACACATTGCGCGCCCCACTATATACACATTGCGCGCCCCACTGTATACACATTGCGCGCCCCACTATATACACTGCGCGCCCCACTTTATACACCGCGCGCCCCACTGTATACACCGCGCGCCCCACTATTTATACTGTGCACCCCTCTGTATACACTGCACACCCCACTATATATACTGTACAGCTCCTATATACACTGCACACCCCTCTATAAACTGTACAGCTCCTATATACACTGCACACCCACTATAAATACACTGCACACCCCCTATATATACACTGTACAGCTCCTTTTTACACTGCACACCCCACTATATATACTGTACAGCAGATATATACACTGTACACACACATATATTTATATGTATACATATATACGTACACACTGTACACCCCTCTGTATACACTGCACACCCCACTATATATACTGTACAGCTCCTATATACACTGCACACCACACTATATTTACTGTACAGCTCCTAAATACACTGCACACCCCTGTATATACACTGCACACCCCTCTATATACACTGCACACCCCTCTATATACACTATACAGCCGACCTTCTGCTCGCACTGCACCGACGTCATCTGGTGAGACATCCACCTATATGTACTATACAGCTCCCTGTATTATACTGCTGCCTTCCCCTCTATATACACTATATATACACTGCACACCCCGCTATATAAACAAATAAGCTATATACAGCACGCCCCACTATAAAAACCGCGCCCCCCTAAAAACACCGCGCCCCCCTTATCACCGCGCCCCCCCTTTTTGACACCGGCCCCCCCTAGTACCCCCGCGCCCCTCATTAAAAACCGCGCGCGCCCCTTATGTAAAAACCGCGCGCCCCCTATTACCCCCGCCCCCCCTCTATGTAACCGGCCCCCTCAAATAAACCGCGGCCCCCCTCTATGTACACCGGCCCCCCCTATGTACACCGCGCGCCCCTCTATGTACACCACCGCGCGCCCCACTATGTACACCACCGCGCGCCCCACTATGTACACCACCGCGCGCCCCACTATGTACACCACCGCGCGCCCCACTATGTACACCACCGCGCGCCCCACTATGTACACCACCGCGCGCCCCTCTATATACACTGCACCGCCGACATTCTGCTCGCACTGCACCGACTTCATCTGGTGAGGACTCCCCCCGGTATACAAAGTATACTGTACTGTCCCCTGGACTGCGCAACCCACTATATACACTGTACACCTCCACTAAAATTTCAACCTCACGCCCACTATATACACTGTACCCCCACTATATACACTGCGCGCCCCACTATGTACACTGCGCGCCCCTCTATATACCCCATGCACCCCCTATATACACATTGACGCCCCCACTATAAACACATTCACGCCCCATATATACACGCGCCCCCATTATATACACCGCCGCCCCACATTTTACACCGCGAGCCCCACTAAAAAACCGCGGCCCCACTATATACACCGGCGCGCCCCACTATTTTACACCGCGCGCCCCACTAATACACCGTCGCGGCCCATATATAAAACCGCGGCCCTTATATACACTGCGCGCCCTCTATATAAACCGGCGCCAAATATATACACCACGCGCCCACTTATACAACGCGGCCCCACATAACACCGCGCCGCCCACCTTTATACACGCGCGCCCCTTTATAACAAACCGCGCCACCCCCTTATATACACCGCGCGCCCCACTATATACACTATACAGCCGACATTCTGCTCGCACTGCACCGACTTCATCTGGTGAGGATTCCTGTGTATGCACTATATACTGTACTGCAACCTGTATATACTGCTGCCTCCCCTGTATACACTGCACACCCACATAAACTTTCAGCTCATATACACGCGCACCCCATATATACACGGTACAAAACTCCTATATACACTGTACAGCTCCTATATACACTGCGTACCCCACTATATACACTGTACAGCTCCTATATACACTGCGCACCCCACTATACACACTGTACAGCTCCTATATACACTGCGCACCCCAATATATATACTGTACAGCTCCTATTACAGCGCACCCACTAAATATACTGTACAAACTCCTATGTACACTGCGCACCCCACTATATATATACAGCAACACTCCCAATATAACTGTAAAAGCAATATATACACTGTACACCCCATAAATAAAATTTATAATAAATTATAAAATATATATACACATACACACACACACACCGCACATCCCACTATATATACTGTACGGCTCCTATATACACTGCGCACCCACTATATATACACTGCACACCCCTCTATATACACTGTACAGCTCCTTTATACACTGCACACCCCACTATATATACTGTACATCCCCTATATACACTGCACACCCCACTATGTAAACTTTTCAGCTCCTATATACACTGCGCACCCCACTATATACACTGTACAGCTCCTATATACACTGTACAGCTCCTATATACACTGTACACCCCTCTATATACACTGTACAGATCCTATATACACTGCGCACCCCACTATATATACACTGTACAGCTCCTATATACACTGCGCACCCCACTATATATACTGTACAGCTCCTATATACGCTGCGCACCCCACTATATATACTGTACACCCCCCTTTATACACTGCGCACCCCCCCACTATATATACTGTAAAAGCTCCTATATACATGCGCACCCCACTAAAAATGTAACTGTTTCAGCTCCATATACAGACTGCGCACCCCCCTATATATACTGTACGCTCCCATATACCTGCGCACCCCCATAATATACGTACAGCTCCTATAACACTGCACCCCCACTATATATACTGACGCTCCTATATACACTGCGCCCCCACTTATTATTTACAGCTCCTAATTTCACGCGCACCCCACAAATAACGTACAGCTCCTATATACATTGCGCACCCCACTATATATAATGTACAGCTCCTATATACACTGCGCACCGCACTAAATATAATGTACAGCTCCTATGTACACGGCGCACCCCACTAAATATAATGTACAGCTCCTATGTACACGGCGCACCCCTCTCTTTATAAATATACTGTACACACCTCTAAATACATTTTACAGTTCCTAGACACTGCACACCCCTCTATATACACTGTACAGCTCCTATATACACTGTACAGCTCCTATATACACTGTACAGCTCCTATATACACTGCACACCCCTCTATATATACTATACAGCTCCTATATACATTGTACACCCCACTATATACACTGCACACCCCTCTATATATACTGAACAGCTCCTATATACACTGCACACTCCACTATATATACTGCACATCTTGTAAATACATTGTACAGCTCCGATATACGCTGCGCGCCCCTCTATATACGCTGCGCGCCCCTCTATATACGCTGCGCGCCCCTCTATATACGCTGCGCGCCCCACTATATACTCTGCGCGCCCCACTATATACTCGCTGCGCGCCCCACTATATACTCGCTGCGCGCCCCACTATATACTCGCTGCGCGCCCCACTATATACTCGCTGCGCGCCCCACTATATACTCGCTGCGCGCCCCACTATATACTCAGTACACCCCACAATATATACTATACAGCTCCTACATACACTGCACACCCAAATATATACTACACAGCTCCTATATATACTGCACACCCAACTATATATACTAAACAGTTCCTATATATACTGCACACCCCACTATTTATACTGTACAGCCCCTATATATACTGTACACCCCATAATATACACTGTACGGCTCCCTGTATATACGGTACAACCCTATGTATACTGCTGCCCTATATATAGTATCGTTCCCTGTCTATACTGTACACCCCTATATATGCTGCTGCCCCTATATATACTGTATGGCTCCCTGTATATACTGTGCACCCCTATATATGCTGCTGCCCCTATATATACTGTATGGCTCCCTGTATATACTGTGCACCCCAATATAAACTTATGACCCTATATATACACTAGCTCCCCTGTATATACGGTACGTCCCCTATATATGCTGCTGCCCCTATATATACTGTATGGCTACCTGTATATACTGTGCACCCCCATATATACTTCTGCCCATATACATACAATTTAGGGCTCCCTGTATATACTGTACACCCCCTATATGTATTGCTGTCCCTATATATACTGTATGGCTCCCTGTATATACTGTGCACCCCTATATATACACTGTGCACCCCCCTATAGATACTTCTGCCCCTATTTATACACTGTACGGCTCCCTGTATATATGGTACATCCCCCTATATATATTGCTGCTGTTCCTATATATTCAGTACGGCGCCCTGTATATACTGTACACCCCCTATTTATACTGCACATCCCCTATATACTGCTGCCACTATTTATACTGTACGGCTCCCTGTATATACTGTGCACTCCTATATATACTTCTGCCCCTATATATGCAATGTACGACTCCCTGTATATACTGTAATTCCCCTATACATATTGCTGATGCTCCTATATATTCTGTACGGCTCCCTGTATATACTGTACATCCCCTATATATATTGTTGCTGCCCCTATGTATACTGTATGGCTCCCTGTATATACTGTGCCCCCTATATATACTTCTGCCCCTATATATACACTGTACGGATCCCTGTATATACTGTACATCCCTTTATATACCGTTGCTGCTCCTATATATTCTGTACGGCTCCCTGTATATACTGTACACCCCCTATATACACTGCTGCCACTATATATACTGTACGGCTCTCTGTATATACTGTACACCCCCTATATATACTTTTGCTGCTCCTATATATACTGTACGGCTCCCTGTATATACTGTACACCCCTATATATATACTGCTGCTCCTATATATACTGTACGGCTTCTTGTATATACTGTACACCCTCTACTGCTGCTCCTATAGATACTATGTGGCTCCCTATATATACTGCTGCCCCTATATATACTGTACCGCTCTCTGTATTTACTGTACACCCTCTATATATACTGCTGCTGTTCCTTTATATAATGTACTGTTCCCTGTATATACTGTACACCCTCTATATCTTCTGCTGCCCCTATAGATACTATGCGTCTCCCTATATATACTGCTGCTCCTATATATACACTGTACGGCTCCCTGTATATATGGTACATCCCCTATATATATATTGCTGCTGTTGCTATATATTCTGCACGGCTCCCTGTATATCTTACATCCCCAAAATTGTTGCTACCCCCAAAATACTGTATGCCCCTTATAACTGTGCCCCATATATACTTCCCCCCTATATAACACGTCCCGGATCCCGTATATACTGTAATCCCTTTTATATACCTTTTGCTGCTCCTTATATTCTGTAGGGCTCCCGTATTTACGTACACTCCCTATAAACGCTGCTGCAACCGCTCCTATATAACTGTTGCTGCCCCTATATAACGTACCGCTCCCGTATATACTGTACACCTCTAATATACTGGTTTTCCCTATAATATGATGCCTGTATATAGTACACCCCCAATATTTCTGCTGCGCTTATATTCTGTAGGGCTCCCTGTATATACGTGCACCTCCTATATTACTTCTGCTCCTATAATCCCAATGTCGACCCCCGTATATACGTAATCCCCTATACATTTTGCTGTGCCCCATATATTTGTACGGCTCCCCTGAAATACTTTTTCATCCCCATATATTTGTTGTTTCCCCTATGTATATTTTTGGGGCTCCGTATATACTACACCCCCTATATATACCCTGCCCCTAATAACACTGTACGGTTCCATTATATACTGAAACCCCCCATATAAACTGTGCCAATACAAAGAAAGGGCTCTTGTATAAAACGTACACCCCTACGTGCCCCTATAGAACTATTTGGCTCCCTATAAAACGGGCCTTTTCCCTGTATATATGGCCCCCCATTAATATATGCTCTGCCCCTTTATATACGTACTGCTCCCCTGAAAATACTTACACCTGCTATATATACGCTGCCCAAAATATACGTACTGCTCCTTTATACTGAAACCCCCCCCAGATATACTGCTGCCACTTTTTATACTGTACGGCTCCCTGTATTACTGTACACCCACTACTTTAACGGTGCCGCTTATATACTGTATGGTCCCCAAAATATGTGCACCCCCTATTATACTTCCCCCCCAATAATAAATTTGTACGACTCCCTGATAACTGAAATTCCCCTTATATAAGCTGATGCCCCTTTTTATTCTGTACGGCCCCCTGTAAAAATTTTTACACCCCTAAATATTTTGCGCCCCTATGTATACTTTTTGGCCCCCTGTAATCTGTGCACCCCTTATATACTCCTGGCCCCCTATATAACTGTACAGCTTCCTTTTTTAACGTACCCCCATACTGCCTCCCCCTATAAAAACTATGCGGCTCCCCTATATAACGGACTGCCCATAAATATCTGTTGCTTTTCCCTGTATATTTGTACAATACCTAATATACCGCTGCTCAATATAACTGACAGCCCCCTGTATATACTTACCCCCCTAAAAATGCTGCCCATATATACTGAAGGTTCCCGTATATACGTACACCCTTATATTACTCTGCCCCTAAAATACTATGCGGCTCCCTATGCATGGGCTGCTTCCCTATAATACACCTGTACGTTTCCCTTATAACTGTAAAACCCCTAAAAAGTGCTTTTCCCTATATATAATGTACTGCTCCCTACATATACTGCTGCCCCTATATATACTGTACAGCTCCCTGCATATATTAAACACCCCACTATATATACTGCTGCTCCTATATATACTGTACAGCTCCCTATATATAGTGCTCCTCCTCCTATATATACTGTACAGATCCCTATATATACTGCTGCCCCTATATATACTGTACAGCTCCCTGCATATACTGAACACCCCACTATATATACTGCTGCTCCTATATATACTGTACAGCTCCCTATATATACTGCTGCTCCTATATATACGGGTAACAGCTCCAAATTTTATACTGCTGCTCCTATATATACTGTACAGCTCCCTATATATAGTGCTGCTCCTATATATACTGTACAGCTCCCTATATATAGTGCTGCTCCTATATATACTGTACAGCTCCCTATATATAGTGCTGCTCCTATATATACGGTACAGCTCCCTATATACAGTGCTCCCTATATATACTGTACAGATCCCTATATATACTGCTGCCCCTATATATACTGTTAAACACTCCCTGAAATATAACTGAACACCCCACTATATATAGTGCTGCTCCTATATATACTGTACAGCTCCCTATATATAGTGCTGCTCCTATATATACTGTATATATACTGCTATATATACTGTACAGCTCCCTATATATACTGCTGCTCCTATATATAGTGCTGCTCCTCCTATATATACTGTACAGCTCCCTATATATAGTGCTGCTCCTCCTATATATACTGTACAGCTCCCTATATATAGTTTTGCTCCTATATATACTGTACAGCTCCCTATATATAGTGCTGCTCCTCCTATATATACTGTACACCCCCTATATATGAGGGGGACGGGGTGATGACACTGACTTTCCCCTTCTTCTCGTTGCAGGGGGTTCGGGAAGCAGGGCTTTCAGTGTCAAGGTAAGACGAGCTCCCTCCTTGGGGTTGTTATGTGTAGTGCTGATGGCGGCGGTGACCTCTATCCACACTGTATCCTCCTCCGGCCGCTGGTATAGCGCCCCCATATGACCGGCCTGTGACACAGCTGCAGCCGCCTTCAGTGATGGAGTCTCCAGGACGGAGCTGTTTGGGGATGGGGGCTTCATTGCTCCTGATGTGGGGTTTGGGTAGACCAGGTCTTGGGGTTGGGTCCCCTGGGCTCCTGACTGCAGTACTGGACACAACCTGCGGCCGGCGCTCCGCACTCAGATCATCAGGAGACGGAGGCTGATGAAGGCTGACAGCTAATTAGCATATATAATTACCAAATCAATTAGACGGCAATTATCAGGGGGGAGAAACGAGAAGATGAAGGGGTCACGGCCGCCCTCCTGTCTCATCTGAACACCGAAGGGGAGCAATGTACAAATCACAGCGCCCCCAGGAGGACACACAACATCACTGATCATAGAGAGGAGCTGCAGGGTACAGCATGGAGGAGGAGGAGTCACTGATCATAGAGAGGAGCTGCAGGGTACAGCATGGAGGAGGAGGAGGAGTCACTGATCATAGAGAGGAGCTGCAGGGTACAGCATGGAGGAGGAGGAGTCACTGATCATAGAGAGGAGCTGCAGGGTACAGCATGGAGGAGGAGGAGGTGTCACTGATCATAGAGAGGAGCTGCAGGGTACAGCATGGAGGAGGAGGAGGAGTCACTGATCATAGAGAGGAGCTGCAGGGTACAGCATGGAGGAGGAGTTATGATCTAGAGAGGAGCTGCAGAGTACAGCATGGAGGAGGGGGAGGAGTCAAGATCCCAAAAGAGGAGCTGCAGAGTACAGCATGGAGGAGGAGGAGGGGGTCACTGGTAAGAGAGACGCAGGGGACGCATGGGGAGGAGGAGTCACGATCAAGAAGGACTCAGGGTACAGCATGGGGGAGGAGTCCTGTTAGAGAGGAGCTGCGAGACAGCTGGAGGAGGAGGAGGAGTCACGATCATAGGAGGGGCTGCAGAGTCAGCATGGAGGAGGAGGAGAGTCACGCATAGAGAGGAGCTGCGGAAAAGCATGGGGGGAGGGGGTGTCACTGATCATGAGAGGATGAGGGGGACGCATGAGGAGGAGGAGGTGTCACTGATCATAGAGAGGGGCGCAGGGGACAGCATGGAGGAGGGGGGAGTCATGATAAAGAGAGGAGCTGCAGGGGAAAAATGGGGGGGAAAGGGGGTCACTGTCATAGAAGGAGCGCAGGGGCAAGGAGGAGGAGAGTGTCATGAAAGAGAGGACTGAGGGTACAGCATGGAGGGAGGGGTGTCACTGTCTAGAGAAAGCTGCGAGACAGATGGAGGAGGGGGTCATGGTCATAGAGAGGAGTGCAGGGGAAGCAAGGAGGAGGAGGAGGGTTCACTGGTCATAGAAGGAGCTGCGGGTACAGCAGGGGAAAAGGGGGATCATGGTCATGGAGGACTGCAGGGACGCATGGAGGAGGGTCACGTCATAGAGGGAGCTGCAGGGGACCATTGGAGGAGGAGGAGTCACTGCTAGAGAGGACTGCAGATCAGCAGGAGGAAAAAGGGGGGAGTCACGATAAGAGGGACTGGGGGACAGATGGAGGAAGGTCACGACATAAGAGGGGTGCGGGGAAGCATGGAGGAGGAGGTCACGTCAAAGAGGGCTGCAGGTACAGCATGGGGGGAGGAGGGGGGTTCATGCAAGAGGGACGCAGGTACAGCATGGAGGAGGAGGGGGGTTCACTGGTCAAGGGGGAGCTGCAGGGTACAGCTGGAGGGGGAAGGGTCACTGATCATAAGGGGGAGTTTGCAGGGTACAGCATGGAGGAGGGGGGTCATGATAAATAGAGAGGAGCTGCAGGGTAAAAGATGGAGGGGGGAGGGGGTCACTGATAAAATAGAGGGGGTGTGCAGGGAAAAGGGCATGGGAGGAGGAGGTGTCACTGATCATAGAGAGGAGCTGCAGGGTACAGCATGGAGGAGGAGGAGGTGTCACTGGTCATAGAGAGGAGCTGCAGGGTACAGCATGGAGGAGGAGGAGTCACTGATCATAGAGAGGAGCTGCAGGGTACAGCATGGAGGAGGAGGAGTCACTGATCATAGAGAGGAGCTGCAGGGTACAGCATGGAGGAAGAGGGAGGGAGCTCTGGTATTAGAGAGGAGTCTGCAGGGTACTGCATGGAGGAGGAGAAACGTCACTGAATCTTAGAGAGGAGCTGCAGGGTACAGCATGGTGGAGGAAGGTGTTCACTGATCATAGTGAGAGATGCAGGGTACAGCTGGAGTAGGAAGGTGTCACTGATCATAAGAGGGAGCTGCAGGGTACAGCATGGAGGAGGAGGAGTCATAGATCATACAGAGGAGCTGCAGGGTACAAGATGGAGGAGGGAGGAGACGTCACTGTTCATAGAGAGGGTGCTGCAGGGTACAGCATGGAGGAGGAGGAGTCACTGATGATAGAGAGGAGCTGCAGGATACAGCATGGAGGAAGAGGAGGTTTCACTGGTCATAGAGAGGAGCTGCAGAGTACAGCATGGAGGAGGAAGTGTCACTGATCATAGAGAGGAGCTGCAGGGCTACCGCATGGGTGAGGAGGAGGTGATACTGGTCATAGAGAGGAACTGCAGGGATACAGCTTGGTGGAGGAGGGGAGTCGGGTGTGTGGGGTGTCCCCCCCCCCCCCCCCCCCCCCCCCCCCCCCCCCCCCGTGCGGCTGTCACTGATCATAGAGAGGAGCTGCAGGGTACAGCATGGAGGAGGAGGAGTCACTGATCATAGAGAGGAGCTGCAGGGTACAGCATGGAGGAGGAGGAGTCACTGATCATAGAGAGGAGCTGCAGGGTACAGCATGGAGGACGCAGTGAGTCTCTGATATAGAGAGGAGCTGCAGGGATACAGCATGGAGGTGGAGAGGAGTCACTGATCATAGAGGAGGAGCTGAGAGTAAAGCATGGAGGAGGAGTCACTGATCATAGAGAGGAGCTGCAGGGTACAGCATGGAGGAAGAGGGGTGTCACCTGATCATAGAGACGGAGCTGCAGGAGTACGCATGGAGGAGGAGGGAGGAGTCATGATCATAAGAGAGGAGCTGCAGGGACAGCATGGTAGGAAGAGGAGGAGTCAATGATCATAGAGAGGAAGCTGCAGGGGTTACAAGCATGGAGGATGAGGAGTCACCTGAATCATAGAGAGGAGCTGCAGGGTACAGCATGGAGGAGGAGGAGGATGTCACTGTTCTATAGGAGAGGAGCTGCAGGGACAGCATGGAGGAAGGAGGAGGAGTTCACTGATAATAGAGAGGAGCATGCAGGTACAGCAATGGAGGAGGAGGAGTCACTGATCATAGAGAGGAGCTGCAGGGTACAGCATGGAGGAGGAGGAGGTGTCACTGGTCATAGAGAGGAGCTGCAGAGTACAGCATGGAGGAGGAGGAGGTGTCACTGGTCATAGAGAGGAGCTGCAGGGTACAGCATGGAGGTGGAGGTGTCACTGATCATAGAGAGGAGCTGCAGGGTACAGCATGGAGGTGGAGGTGTCACTGATCATAGAGAGGAGCTGCAGGGTACAGCATGGAGGAGGAGGAGTCACTGATCATAGAGAGGAGCTGCAGGGTACAGCATGGAGGAGGAGGAGGTGTCACTGATCATAGAGAGGAGCTGCAGGGTACAGCATGGAGGAGGAGGAGGTGTCACTGATCATAGAGAGGAGCTGCAGGGTACAGCATGGAGGAGGAGGAGGAGTCACTGGTCATCAGGAGAGGATGCTGCAGGGGACCAGCATGGAGGAGGAGGAGTCACTGATCATAGAGAGGAGCTGCAGGGTACAGCATGGAGGAGGAGGTGTCACTGATCATAGAGAGGAGCTGCAGGGTACCAGCTTTGGCAGGGGAGGAGGGTGTCATGGTCATAGAGAGGAGCTGCAGGGTATAGCATGGAGGGAGTAGGTGTCAATGATAATAGGAGATGAGCTGAGGGTTACGCATGGAGGAGGAGGAGTCACTGATCATAGAGAGGAGCTGCAGGGTACAGCATGGAGGAGGAGGAGGTGTCACTGGTCATAGAGAGGAGCTGCAGGGTACAGCATGGAGGAGGAGGAGTCACTGATCATAGAGAGGAGCTGCAGGGTACAGCATGGAGGAGGAGGAGGTGTCACTGGTCATAGAGAGGAGCTGCAGAGTACAGCATGGAGGAGGAGGAGGAGGAGGAGGTGTCAAATTATCATAGAGAGGAGCATGCAGAGCTACAGGCAGGAGTAGGAAGGTGTCACTGGTCATAGAGGAGCTGCAGGGTACAGCATGGAGGAGGAGGAGGTGTTCACTGTTCTTAGAGAGGAGCTGCAGGTACAGCATGAGGAGAGAGGAGGAGTCACTGGTCATAGACGAGGAGCTGAGGGTCAGCAGGGAGGAGGAGTCACTGATCATAGAGAGAGGCAGGTTAAACAGCATGGGAGGAGGAGGAGGTGGTCACTGATATAGAGAGGAGCTGCAGGACACAGCATGGAGGAGGAGGGGTGTAGGAGGGGGTTGTTGATGTCACTGATCATAGAGAGGAGCTGCAGGGTACAGCATGGAGGAGGAGGAGGAGTCACTGGTCATAGAGAGGAGCTGCAGGGTACAGCATGGAGGAGGAGGAGTCACTGATCATAGAGAGGAGCTGCAGGGTACAGCATGGAGGAGGAGGTGTCACTGATCATAGAGAGGAGCTGCAGGGTACAGCATGGAGGAGGAGGAGGTGTTGGTGACATGGTCATAGGAGAGGAGCTGCAGGGTTAGCATGGAGGAGGAGGAGTCACTGATCATAGAGAGGAGCTGCAGAGTACAGCATGGAGGAGGAGGAGTCACTGATCATAGAGAGGAGCTGCAGGGTACAGCATGGAGGAGGAGGAGGTGTCACTGGTCATAGAGAGGAGCTGCAGGGTACAGCATGGAGGAGGAGGAGTCACTGATCATAGAGAGGAGCTGCAGGGTACAGCATGGAGGAGGAGGAGGTGTCATGGTTCATAGAGGGAGGAGCTGCAGGGTACAGCATGGATGAGGAGGAGGTGTCACTGATCATAGAGAGGAGCTGCAGTGTACAGCATGGAGGAGGAGGAGTCACTGGTCATAGAGAGGAGCTGCAGGGTTACAGCATGGGAGGAGGGGTGTCACTGGTCATAGAGAGGAGCTGATGGTACAGCATGGAGGAGAGGAAGGAGCTCACTGGTCATAGAGTGGAGCTGCAGGTTACAGCATGGAGGAGGAGGTGTCACTGTTCATAGAGAGGAGCTGCTGCGTACTGCATGGAGGAGGAGGAGGTGTCACTGTTCATAGAGAGGAGCTGCAGGGTACAGCATGGAGGATGAGGAGGTGTCACTGGTCATAGAGAGGAGCTGCAGGGTACAGCATGGAGGTGGAGGTGTCACTGATCATAGAGAGGAGCTGCAGGGTACAGCATGGAGGTGGGATGGTGTCCACTGATAATTAGAGAGGAGCTGCAGGGTCAGATGGAGGAGGAGGAGTCACTGATCATAGAGAAGGAGTGCGGGTACAGCATGGAGGAGGAGGGACGGTGTCTTGATCATAGAGAGGAGCTGCAGGGCTACATGCATGAGGAGGATCGGTTGTCCCTGATCATAGTGAGGAGTGCAGGGTACACATGGAGGAGGAGGAGGAGTCCAGCTGATCATAGAGGGAGCTGCAGGGGTACAGCATGGAGGAGGAGGAGTCATGATCAGTTAGAGAGGAGCTGCAGGGTACAGCATGGAGTAGGAGGTGTCACTGATCATAGTGAGGAGTGCCAGGTACAGCATGGAGGAGAGGAGGTTGTCACTGGTCATAGTAGAGAGGAGCTGCAGGGTATAGCATGGAGGAGGAGGTGTCAATTATCATAGAGAGGAGCTTGCAGGGTACTGCATGGAGGAGGAGGAGTCACTGATCTTGAGAGTGAGCTGCAGGGGTCTGCATGGAGGAGGAGGAGGTGTCACTGGTCATAGAGAGGAGCTGCAGGGTACAAGCATGGGGAGGAGGGATTCACTGATAATAGAGCGGAGCTGCAGGGTAAAAGCATGGAGGAAGGAGGAGGGTTGCTCACTTGGTCTTAGAGAGGAGCTGACAGGTACAGCATGGAGGAGGAGGAGGTGTCAGCTGATCATAGAGAGGAGCTGCAGATGTACCAGCATGGAGGGGAGGAGTCACTGGTTTAGAGAGGAGCTGCAGGGTACAGCATGGAGGTGGAGCGAGACGGTGTCACTGGTCATAGAGAGGAGCTGCAGGGTACAGCATGGAGGAAGAGGAGGAGTCACTGGTCATAGAGAGGAGCTGCAGGGTACAGCATGGAGGAGGAGTCACTGGTCATAGAGAGGAGCTGCAGGGTACAGCATGGAGGAGGAGGAGTCAAAGATCATAGAGAGGAGCTGCAGGGTACAGCATGGAGGTGGAGGAGTCAATGGTATAGAGAGGAAAGCTGCAGGGTACAGCATGGGGAAGAGGAGTTGTCATGTTAATTAGTGAGGAGCTGCAGGGTACAGCATGGAGGAGGAGGAGTCACTGATCATCGATAGGAGTGCAGGGTCACAGCATGGAGGAGGATGGATGGTGTCCACTGATTCATAGAGAGGAGCTGCAGGATACAGCATGTGAGGAAGAGGAAGGTGGTATGTTCATGATTCAAAGAGAGGTAGCTTGCGGTACTGCATGGAGGAGGAGGAGGTGTTACTGGTCATAGAGAGGAGCTGCAGAGTACAGCAGGAGGAGGAGGAGGAGAGCTGCAGGGTACAGCATGGAGGAGGAGGAGTCACTGATCATAGAGAGGAGCTGCAGGGTACAGCATGGAGGAGGAGTCACTGATCATAGAGAGGAGCTGCAGGGTACAGCATGGAGGAGGAGGAGGTGTCACTGATCATAGAGAGGAGCTGCAGGGTACAGCATGGAGGAGGAGGAGGAGTCACTGATCATAGAGAGGAGCTGCAGGGTACAGCATGGAGGAGGAGGAGGAGTCACTGGTCATAGAGAGGAGCTGCAGGGTACAGCATGGAGGAGGAGGTGTCACTGATCATAGAGAGGAGCTGCAGGGTACAGCATGGAGGAGGAGGAGGTGTCACTGGTCATAGAGAGGAGCTGCAGGGTACAGCATGGAGGAGGAAGTGTCACTGGTCATAGAGAGGAGCTGCAGGGTACAGCATGGAGGAGGAGGAGGTGTCACTGATGATACGAGAGGGAGTGCAGGGTACAGCGAATGGAGGAGGAGGAGGAGTTCTGTCACTGATCATAGAGAGCGAGATGCAGACAGAGTACAGCATGGAGGAAGAGGAGGGTATCACTGATCATAGAAGAGGAGCTGCAGTGTACAGCATGGGAAGAGGAGGGTGTATCACATGATCATGAGAGTGAGCTGCAGAGTACAGCTCTGGAGGAGGAGGAGGAGGAGCAGCAGGGTACAGCATGGAGGAGGAGGAGTCACTGATCTTAGAGAGGAGCTGCAGTGTACAGCATTGAGGAGGTGGTGTCTGTGGTCATAGAGAGGAGCTGCAGAGTACAGCATGGAGGAGGAGGAGTCACTGATCATAGAGAGGAGCTGCAGAGTATAGCATGGAGGAAGGAGGTAGGAGTCCAACTGATCATAGAGAGGAGCTGCCAGAGTAATGCATGGAGGAGGAGGAGTCAAGATCCATAGAGAGAGCTGCCAGGGTAATGCATGGAGAGAGGAGGTGTCCACCTGATATTAGAGAGGAGCTGCAGGGTACAGCAGGAGGTGGGAGTCCACTGCTCATTAGAGAGGAGCTGCAGAGTACCGCATGGAGGAGGGGAGGTTGTCACTTGGTCTTAGAGAGGAGCTGCCGGGTAAGCATGGAAAGTGGAGGAGGTGTCACTGATCATAAAGAGGAGCTGCAGGGTACAGCATGGAGGAGGAGGAGTCACTGGTCATAGGAGAGGAGATGCAGGGTTTACAGCATGGAGGAGGAGGAGTCAAGGTCCATAGAGAGGAGCTGCAGGTTACAGCATGGTGGAGGAGGACGGTGTCTCTGATCATAGAGAGGAGAATGCAGGGTACGCATGGAGGAGGAGGGAGGTTGTACTGATGATAGAGAGCGAGCCTGCAGAGTTACAGATGGAAGAGGAGGAGGTGTCAATGGAAAGAGAGGGAGCTGCAGCGGTACAGCATGGAGGAGGGAGGAGGAGGGAGTCACTGATCATAAGAGAGGAGCTGCAGGGTACAGCATGGAGGAGGAGGAGGAGTCACTGCTCATAGAGAGGAGCTGCAGAGATACCAGCTTGGAGGAGGAGGTGTCACTGATCATAGAGAGGAGCTGCAGGGTACAGCATGGAGGAGGAGGTGTCACTGGTCATAGAGAGGAGCTGCAGAGTACAGCATGGAGGAGGAGGAGTCACTGATCATAGAGAGGAGCTGCAGGATACAGCATGGAGGAAGAGGAGGTGTCACTGGTCATAGAGAGGAGCTGCAGGGTACAGATGAAGGAGGGGGGGGGGAGGAGTCACTGATCATAAGGGAGCTGCAGGGTACCAGCATGAGAGGAGGAGGAGTCACTGAATAATAGAGAGGAGCTGCAGGGTTACAGCATGGAAGAGGAGGTAGGTGTCACTCATCATAGAGAGGAGCTGCAGTGTACAGGCCATGGGAGGACCGGGGAGTCAATGTCTTAGAGTGGTGCCATGCAGGGTACAGCATGGAGGAGGAGGTGTCAGTGGTCATAGAGAGGAGCTGCAGGGTACAGCATGGAAGAGGAGGAGGTGTCACTGATCAATCGAGAGGAGCGTCATGGTACAGTATGGAGGAGGAGGAGGTGTCACTGATCATAGAGAGGAGCTGCAGGGTACTGCTTGGAGGAGGTGGGAAAGGAGGTGTCACTGATCATAGGAGGAGCTTGCCAGGGTACAGCATTAAGGAGAGGAGGAGTCAATGATCATAGAGTGGAAGCTGCAGGGTCAGTTGGAGGAGGAGGGGAGTCAATGGATCATAGAGAGGGTGAGCAGCATGCAGAGTACAGCATGGAAGGAGGAGGAAGGTGTCCACTGATCTAGAGAGGAGTGCCTGGATTACAGGCATGGGAGGTGGAGGAGGAGGGGAGTCAGGTCATAGAGAGGAGCTGCTGGGTACACAAGCATCGGAGGAGAGAGGTGTCGGTACTCTGTTCATAGAGGAGTGCTGGTTACCAGCA